>BNST01002146.1:0-97657 GCA_019650275.1 Xylocarpus granatum
CCCCCCCCTTCCCCTCCTCCGCCCCCCCCTTTCTCTTCACTCCCCTCCTTCTCTTCCCTCTCCTCGCTCTCCCTCCTCTTCTCCCTCTCGCCGCGACTCCTCTCCTCTTCTTCGACACCCATCCTCCCCCCCTATACCCCTCTCGTTATGGCTCGCACAACACTTTATCGACCTCAACGAATCAGTCCTGACAGGCGTAATTCTGTTTAGCGTATTTTGTTGTTGATCCATATGTCGTTATGATTTCAATTTCCCTCAAACACTCCTGCATAATTAGGATGATTTCACTTGATGGTATTCTCTACTTCTTATCTTGTTTACTACCTTGTTTCAATCATATTTATTGCTGATTATTGTCTTGAAGAATAAAATTGATTAAATTCACTCTGATCCGATGTTACCTACCATTCCTATTGTAATTGCGATTTTCTTCTTAATGTATGGTACAAAATAAATTAAGCTTAAAAGTTTTGTTAATTATGTATTAATAATTTAGTGTACATTAATTTAATATATCTATATGTGTTGATTATTGAATCATTGCATAGGGTTGTATGTAATAAGACTAAAAGAGGAATGGTTTATATTTATACAAGTAAATAAAGGGAAAAAAATTCAAAAAATTACTGGAATACCATCATAATTTTTTTATATCAGCAATGTTGATATGTTAGTTTTAAGTTATTATGATAATTTATATGTGCAATGAAGTCTAACAATTTTATTTAACATCACATAACAGTAGTTTTATTATAACATTGACCAATAGCAAAAATTTTTTATCGTAAATAGCACCGTATGTACCGTTAAAATTGATTGATTTTTAATAATCTTTGAATGATATTTTTAATTTTTAAATTTTTTGGTAGTTATAAATTAATTAAAAATAATAAAAAAGTGACATACATAACACATAGGTTTATATTTAGATCTCATGAACTGCTTACTTGTAGTTTACGGAGAAAGAATTCCAATCGATTGAGTTCAGACCAGAATTCCTTCAACTTTGACTTTCCACGCGGTCATGCATATGATTCCTAAACATGATGTTTAACATATCATTTAGTCCTCACCGGTATATAATTAATTATGTTTACATATATAAGTAAATATTCCTAAACGGATTACCTTTTCAAAATCAGATTTCTGTATTTCAACACGTACTTACGACTTGAATTGGTGTTGGTGCTTGTCTATGTCACTGTTAAAGCCCGTCCATATGCATACAGACATATATATATATATATATATATTGGGTCCAAGTTGTTTTATATAAGAATATTAGGTGATTAATTGATACGCTCGCTCTAACCAAACCAAATTTAATATTAAATAGTTGAACAAATATTAAGGACAAGAGCACATATTAAGTTAATAAATGTCTGTGTCACTTTTAACAAATATTAAAGATGAGAGCAAATACTGAAGCAATAAGATATAGATGTTTACCAAGTATAATTGATATACCCACTTTAACTAAACCAAATTTAATAGTGATATACCCACTTTAACTAAACCAAATTTAATAGTGATATGCCCACTTTTACCAAACCACAATTATTAGTAATTAAAAATTCTTATTTACTAAAATCTCTAAAAGTCATCTTATGGACTTTGTTGTTAATCTAAGATTTGTGTTATATGTAGTCGACTTGATTCATGAATTTGAATTTCTTAAGACTCCTTCAATTCGAAAACCTAATGCTTTAAATTTTTGACCATGTAAAAGTAATGAAAAGTTGGTCATTTTTAATGCTACATATAGTGTTGTCGAATAGATTTCACAGTAAGTAAATATTTATTGGTGATCAAGCCATGGTTATGCGAGGTTAAATAACGTTGCAAGGCTTTAATGACAATATAACTTCTTGTCATAAGTCAAAATGACACATAATCATTATTGTTAAAAATACTTGTATGGACTTTCTAATTCTTTTTGTCCTTGTTTACTCCTCTTTTTTCATTTCACATAATTTATATTGATACGTTGTCACTAATTACTTCCAACAGTAACTATAATTTATATCATTTATGAATGTCTAAGGTCGTAAAAATGACTTCTTCCTACAGCATTGAATTTTTTTTTAATCATATTAATTTATTTATGAAGTATTTACTTTTTTTTTGTCTATTTAATAATATATTTTTGAATGACAAAGGATAATTGCAGTAGTAAAATAGTTTAATTATTTAGATGAAGGTTACGTAAATCCAACATATAAAATTTTCTATTAATCTAAAATTGTATTCTATATGACTTGATTCATAATTTCTTGACTGTTTCAATTTGAAAACTTGATCCCTAACATTCATTGAACATGTACTCTTTCTTTCTTCCCTTCTTCTTCTTGTTTATTTTTATTATTTACAAAGAAAATCCTTTCAAAATTTATAAAAAAAATAAAAAATCAATCTGCCTTGATCAAATTTCAAAGATTTGTGTACAAAATTTATATTCTAACATTATTTTTGAAATATTATTTAATAGCAACAACTCAATATACAAATGTAAAAATCTGCTGAAAAAGCTTTTTCTTCATAATAGAATATAATAAGATAATGTTAGTCCTTATATTAGAAAAATTTTTCAAATTAACTTGATTTTAAACGTTCTTTATATTTATGATCAATTATAAAATGTTTTCGTTAAAGTTTATGTCAACTCAATGGTGAATATATATAAAGTAGTGATTCAAATAAGTGTAATACAATAGTATTACTCATATAACATTATACAATAGTGCCATATTTTCAAATATAATTTTTTTATTTTAAATAGTGACATCAATTTAAGAGTAGATAAAGCATTACTTATATTTATTGCTAATTTAGTATAACAACCAGAATGCTCCAACCAACGATAAGGATAAACAAAAGCTTGGAAGTCGAGATTTCCCCCAAAATAAAATGTAAGTTTGAACCCTACTACACTTGAGAGGAATGAAAAGTATTGTTATGCAAAAGATTAAGTCTCTAATTAGTAAATTAGAACACGATAAAGCAATATCTCAAATTAATGAACTATATACTAACACGATCAAATCCAACACAAAGCAGTAATGAATAATAAATCAATAAAAACTCAACAATATGGTATCAAAAAAAAATTATAAAGAACTCTTCATATGATTAAAATTCTCTAGGCTAATATTGGAGTCATCTTAAAATTTCATTAAATAAAAAATTATTTTTAACTAGTAATTTTGTTTACAAGAACTCTTGAATTTACCATAGAGCAATCCACTAACAATCCCCTTTGCTCAAAACTTGGAACCTTACTCACTTATGTAATTCATAAATGACTTGTTATATAGATTGAAACTCTAATCACCAGCAACACTCAAAACTTTAAAGGTTTCACAATATAAGAAACCCTCAAGACAAAATACCCAAATAATCTCACTCCTAAGAATAATAATGGGTGATACTCTTAAAAAACTTAGAAAAAGATACTTCTACTTGAAAGCTCAAAAATTACTAAAATCTAACCTAACATAGAATAAAATATTGCAAATCTTTTAAAATTCTCAACGTGTGCTTGAGCGCGCATCAGGTTGGTGAACCACACAATATGTAAATGACTTATAACTTGTGCCAAGTTGCACTGAAATTGGCACAAGGTTCTTGGGTTTAAGTTGGATTGAGCTCGTATTTGGCCTGACTTTGACATTAAGCTTTTGAAATCTATGTATGTAACCAAAAGGGGGGTTGAATTGGGTTTCAGAAAACAAATATTTTCATAACACAATATAACTCAAAAAATATTCAACAATAATTATAGCAGTTTGGCAACTCAATGGCCTATGTCCACTCCACAAACTCCAACCTTATGATTCACTAAATTTGTTTTCCAACTTTGAAAACACTCAAATACAACTAAATGATACTTTGGTTTCCCTCACAACCTTACAAGAGTATAATAACTCTCCTTAACACTCTTTTGTGTTTTAAGTAAATAATTTACACATAAAGATTACATCTCAAAAAACTTCTCTAACAATAGAATGTATACATATGAAAAAACAAGGTGTATGGTATGTGTTTGTCAGACTTTAAAATACTTAAGAGAATGTTCAAAAATAGTTTTAATATGTGTAAAATTTGATTTTATAGTAAGGGTTTAAAAATTAGCCATTATAAACATAAAAATTCAAATTTTATACTCAATGGTCGACCTTTTTCTTGAACCAATCAACCGGTTCTTTAAAAATAAAGCTTAGAAATTTCTCCGTACAACTATGAGGCCAGTTTCTACAAACTGTTAAGCTAGTTAACATAAACTGGCTAGCCAGTTGGATGAACTAGGAGGCCAGTTGCTACATGTATTCTGTTTTTAAAGTTTCTCAAAATCTTGCATTTTGGTCCCCAAACTCTTACTAAATTGATCCCTATTCCAACTTTGAAATAAGCTATTAAATCCATATCCTAGATTTCAACAGTATGTCCATTGGACTATTTTGCAAAATATTTTCGTGCAAAATATTGAGCTTGCAAAACCACCGACAAACACACATACACACACAAACATAGAACATTAAATTTTACCAATATTATCCTAAGTTTGTACATGACTCTTCAATTTGAACTCTTGATGCTTTCTTTTTCAATTGTATTTTTTTTATCATCAAAACATGAGTTTATGTGGCATAAGGTTAATAACTTTTGGTTGGCTCTAGCTCAAGGCCTAGGAATGACACACCATCCAAAAATCTTTCATTTGTTAGTTCACTATCTCTTGCACTGTCTTGCTATCTTAGATTTGTGCCTTTTTTCATACCTCTTTGAATATAATATAGAATCCTTGTTTGATTGTGTAATAAGCTAACAAATTAGATCTGACAGTATATATTTATAGTTAAATAATGTTATTATTATACATATACACATACGATACATGCCTGTGTTAATGTTCATTTTACTATTTATTATTTACATAATATTTGTTATTTGTTTAATTTGTAAATTTTATTAAGGTATAAAAAGCTTTGTAATGCCCTAAAATTTAACTCATGTCGAATAATACTAAAACATTTATAGGCCTATATGACTATGAACAATTCGTATTAAAAAAAAACTTGCAAATAAAATCAATTATTTTTTTACACGAATGTAAAGACCATTATATCTAGAGGTACCCTAAGATCTCTCTTATATCATACAGAATAATAAATAATAACAATAATATCAAACCCGAAGGAATAGCCACGCTAAACAATAAAAACTTCATATAACTTATAATTACCTATTAAGAAAGTAATGAAATTCAATATCTTAGCACACAACTTTATTTTCATAAGAACTTTTTTTATAAAAATACTTTCTCATTACCTTAAACACAATGCACGTGTTCATGTTCAAAGCCAATGTACATGATACAAAAAATAATTGCAATAATGCAATCATAAATAATTATAATTATAATAGCACATATATTTATATATACTCACGTAAAAAAATAACAATATCAAAACAATACTTTTATAAAAATTTATAACTGAAAAATATTTTTGAAAATATATTCAAATATTATATATATGTTTATTATGATTCTACTTTTAAAAAGTCTAGTATACTTACCTCTTGACAATGATAATAAATACTAACTTAAACGCTTTGACCTACAATAAAAAAAATAGCAATCAAAAAACTCTTACACTATCACAAGCACTTATAATCTCATTAACCTCAAATTTCTCATAAAACTATGCCTCTTTCATTGTCTAACTTAATTACTTATCTTGATTGTATGGTGTCATATGCTAAGTAACTTTCAAATATTAATTTTTAGAAAATATAATATATTCTCAAACATTATAAAATTTTGCAAGATAATAAAGACATATAAATAGTATATTGTTAAAATTTTTGAGTTCAAATTTCTTCTATAACTATTTAAAATAAATTTCTTCTATAACTATTTAAAATAAAATTTACTTTTAAAGTATCAAATTCTATCAAGCAGAAATTGATAGTGAACCATTTTCATTTAAAATTTCATAACAAATCATAGACTTAAAATTTTGTCATGATATTTTAGTATAATAAATTAGACACAGTTAAAAATTAAGATGTAAAGTTTTATTATTTATCAAAATATTTTGGTTAACTAAAATAATTTCATCATTCACTTCTTCTAAAAAAACAAGAAATTTTCTAAATCTTAGAGTTTTATTCAAAACAAATTGTTAAAAATTAAAAATATAATAGTTTCTTATCAAACAAAATTTACAATAACTTTAAAAATGTTTAATTCATTCATGTAAAACAATTTTGATAAATTTAAAATACATAATTTTATAAATTTCACAAATTGAATCACTGTCATAATATTATTTTTGCAAAAATTTTATTTTTCTTAACTATCTCTTCACAGATAAAAATTTCCTAATTTCTTAATTATAAAAACTTAACCCTAACTTCACAAGGTAATTATAAGATCTAATTATTATATTCCATACAGCATAATAATAAAATTGCTTATTACAAATAATAAATCAATAATCCAAAAAGAAATCAAAACAAAATAAAGAAAAGAAAACTTACTATTTTTCCTTGTATTTCCTCTTCTTTTGTCTCTTCCCTTTGTTCTCTTTCTTTTTCTTTTTCTTTTAAATACGCTTAAACTCTAAACACAAGTAAACACTTCTATTTATCCTCAATTCTTAATTGGACTCTTTTCATCTATTTGACTCTAAATTTATAATTTATTCTAAAATATCTAATTATTTTCTATATAATACATATATCCCAAAAACTAACTTATTATCTATATATAAATATATAATATATATTAAAAAAAATTAAGGTGTTACAAACTTAGTGTTGAAACTCTTTCATAGTGTTGAACTTGGTTTTAGTGATATTTAAACAAACAAAACTGAACTTGGTTTTAGTGATATTTAAACAAACAAAACTAACTTTTTAATCGAAAGTAATATTGATATAAAGTATGTCAAATTAAACTTGATAAGGGTAATGAATTTAAGTGGAGTCAAAGTCATAATCAATGACTTATGATGCTTGTAGTATCATTTCTTGCTTACTTTTGTATCATTATTATTGTAAAGTAATATTACATAAAAATTATAATGTTGATTTATTCATAATAGATTGATAAATTGTAATACAATAAAAGTAACACACAAATAAAAAATATATAGTTTAAATATCTCTCTAGTGATACTCTATAGAAGAATAACTGCCATGTAGTCATAAAAATTACAGTTCCAATTTAAGCTAGTTATATATAAAAATAAACTTTACATTGTAATGAAGTTTTTTTTTAATTTTGTATTAAGAAACTTACCTCTACATATTAATAATTATCTAAATATTACAAAAAAATTTTGATTTTGTTACATTAAAGATAGAAAAATATATTTTTAAAGTTGTTTGAAAATAATGATTTATTCTTTAGAGTTATTACCATATATTTGAACTTATAAGCACATAATAACTTGTCATCATGGTCATTTCTTCTTGTTGAAGCTGAAATAATTTTAGCTTTCCTAGTATGTTTAGAGTTTCTTGGTACAAAATTTAGTTTATATTTATGTACTCAAGATTATCTCTTTGTTTTTCTCATCTAATTACAGCGATGATTTGTATAATTACCTTTATTTAAACCTTAAAACACTTGAATAGGGTAAAAGGTATTTATGCAAAAAATTAAAAATTAAAGCTAATAAATCAAAATATATTAAAATTTACTATACCTAGATGAACCAAAAGTAAATGACCTCTAACTAATTAAACTAAGTCTACCATAAACAAATTTTGATAAAAAATTTAATCAACAATTAAAAAGATAATTAATAAAAATTTAAGTATTTGTTAATGAAGTAAAACCTTATAAAGAATTTTTCATAAGATAAAAACCTTTTGAACTGATAATAAAAGTTACTAAAATATTACACTAATAAAGAAAAATATTATAAATGATAATTTCTGACAAGAACTCTTGTAACTAATTCTAACTTCCTTAAATGACTCACTTCAAGTTATCCCGTCTTAAGAACTCTAAAATATTCTTTTCTCAGTGAAATATTTGAATGATATGTTTACAAAACTAGACCTCTAACTACCAACATCTTATAGAACTTTGTGGGCTTTTTAGTTAGATTTTTGAAAGAGAAAGAAAAACACTCAAGTAAATCTCACTTAAAAGAATGTGATTTGTGTGTTCTTTTAAGAAAAATAATGAGTAATGCTCTCAATAAACACAGAAGATAATATTTTTGCTCAAAAAGAACTAAAACACATAAAGTATCCTTCACACCCATTAGGTTAAATTATTTAAGTGTGTGCGTGTGTTTGCGAGTTTGCGAGTTTTGTACGTGCATTAATGTTCATGCATACTGTTCACCGATATTGTTCACCACTCAACCACCATTTACCATGCAAAAACTACATTTAAAATTCCATGAAGCACACTTATATTTGTCGGTCCTAAAACAAAATCTTTTATTCGTTGCAAAAGTAGGTGACTAGAATACTGACAATAATAATTTTTAGAATTTTAATGATACTTACATCACATAGCCAAATTTTAAAAATTCTATTGGGTGACAAGAATAGAAAATAAAAATATTTACAAATGACGTAAAAATCAATCTAACAACTTTTATCACGCCGTAACTCAAAGGATCCCTATGTGACAACCATCACGTGCCCTCAAATTACAATCTATTACCATGGAATATCACATCAAAATCTGCAAGGCTCTTAAGTATTAAACCAAATATTCCAGTATGCAAATAATGGCATACATACATACAAAATTATATTCATTTTAAATTCAAAATATTCATCTTAAAACTAGAATATGTATTACATATTTACAAAAACTCAAGAATCTAAATTTAAATAACATCCCAAATACAACATAAAAACATTTTGCCAGTGGACCCAGAGAACATGAAATGAGTTGAATAGCCTATACCAAAATTGATGCAATAACAATTATGTCCACCACCACTGGAAGAGTGCAAAAATAAGATTTAACCTTAAAGCGATAAAGTGAGGAAGTATAAGATATACTCAATGTGTAAAGAGTTAACAACATAAAATTCATCAGGTTTGAAGGTATTGGGATACTAAAATAGTTTATAAAACTAAAATTATTACTAGAAAAATCTCACATCGTTTCCAAAAATCAATCATGCAATTAAAAGCACATTATGTTATAACATACGAGTCTAGCTTCTTTTAAAAAATTCAAACTGCTTGGTCTTTCGCATTTAGAGCCACTAGTGAGTTTCTTTTATATAACAAAAAAATTATACAACATTTAAATCATATATATATATATATATATAATATATATATATGTTCATTTAGGATTAATTCATATTTTCAGTTTATAAAAATTAATTTATTAAATCATGATTAGACTCACTAACATTAGCTCGAACAACTACGAGGTGATAATCGTGGAGTTCTCATATTACCTTTCACTAGGTCGGCTCCTTGACAACATTTTTTCTTGACCAACCGCACCTGATGCCCAATAATTTATGTAGCCTCCACAATGATCCGTCTATAGGCTACTTCCTATAGTACTATAGTAATAACAATACATCACTAATAATATGTTTCATAAATCATTTAAATCACACACAAACACATGCACGCACGCGCACACAATAGTAATAACATTTTCATGAACCTTATCTAATGTCAATTTATTTATATGCTAACCTAGTATCCCAATAATTCAAAATAGTTTACAAAATAATTTATTAAATTAAAACATGTGATTTATAACAGGTTCTTAATGAATTAAATATTGTACACAATTTATTCATAGTTTAGAAGAGGGTGTGAACTCCCTTATTGATCGTCATACTAGGTTGGGTCTTTTCTCAAAATGTTAGTGCCTAAAGAACACATTTACATTTCTATTAAATATCTAATTCTAATAGAATATTTATCTACCCAAATATAAGATATGAATGCGTGATATACTTAAAATTTTAATTCAAGATATAGATTAAGGCTCAAGTCTATACAAAATCATTTATAGAAAATAGTTAAGTTTTTAGTCAAAATCGATCTCTAAAAGTTGTTCAGTAATTTCAGAAAAGTTGTTGAGACAGGATAAAGCTAAAATTTCAAAATGCATTTTCTTTAAAAGATAAATTAGACTCCTTAAATTTTTCAATGATTTTTGAATTACTTAATTTGGAATTTATTTGAGGATATGAAAGTGGTTCGCAAGGCAGGAAGACAGTTATTAGCGCTGCAGCATGCTATAGTACCATACTACGATAACATGCCACAGCCTAAATCAAGTCTCAAAACACATTTTAAATCAAAAATTGACTCAACTCTAATGAAAACTCATATGAACACAAAATTGAAAATTATTGCCATTTTACCAACTTTCATGCATTGAAATCCTATCGTAAGATTTGCTCATTCACACACAACTCATGATCATCTTCAACATCATAATTTAAGTTCACAATTCAAAAACCAATCTACACTACATAAACACCCATTTTAATGTTTAACTAAAATGACTAAATAAATAGAATTTAAAACTGTTATAAGCTTAAAAATCTTACCAACTCAATGGATGTTTTGAAAATTTATAAGAATTGTTGTATTGAACTTGCCCAAATTTAACTTCAAACCCTAATCAAATTTTTACAGAGAGCGTATGAAATCTTTGAAGGGAAGAGATAGAGAAGTGGGAAATTTTTGAGAGAGACTAATTTTTTGAGAAATTTGAAAGCAAAAGGAAGGAATTGATGAGACTTAAATGAGCATAAGATCAGAGGAAAAAAGAAAATTTGGAAAATGAAGGGGAGATGAACAGCCAAGTGGGGAGAGAAAGACGAAATTTTGGTTTTTTATGGATTTTCACAAAAATGCTCTTCTCCCTTTTCTAAAATTTTGAACATGTCTTTTCTTATTTATATACTTAAAATAATTAAATAAGTAATAAAAATTTTAACTCATAAAAATAAATAATGAGTCCTAATAATATGTCAACTAGTTATAAAATGTTTGCATGCATAAAAATGCAATCTTAATACAAAAAGACTAAATTACCCCTAGGGTTCAAAGAATGGGTTTTACAACTTTTGTGCCACTTGAATTAAGGATAACTAATTCAAAACAATAATTTATGTAATTACATTTCCATTAAATTATAACATTTTTATAGTAATAAAAGTAGCCCAGTACCAACATTATAATTACAGTGAGGTTCCACTGTAATAAGATATAATAAAAAATGCACAAGTATATTACATTGCAATGAGTGATGAACAATGAAATGTATAATTGATCTACCATCTTTAATCACTTTTATAGCAATTAAAAAATCTTATACTTTAAAGTCTTGTAATGAAAATGAATTTTTCTTATTGTATTGATTTATTTTTTAATTGTATTTATATTATGTTTTATATCATATCAATTTATATGAAGTATCATTGTTGTTTATTTATTTTTGACTGATTGAAAAAAAATCAAATTAGTGATATAGGTCAATCATCAGTCAAAGGTCACCTAAATCCATCATAGAAACTTTGTCATTAATCCAAATTTGTATTTTATATAGTTGACTTGATTCATTTATTTAAATTTCTTGC
Source organism: Xylocarpus granatum (assembly GCA_019650275.1). NCBI lineage: Eukaryota > Viridiplantae > Streptophyta > Magnoliopsida > Sapindales > Meliaceae > Xylocarpus > Xylocarpus granatum. Next base: position 11,604 of record BNST01002146.1, read on the forward strand.
CTTTTAATTTGGAAACTTACTGGCCGATATTTATTTAGCATATTTTTTAAATAAAATTGGAATAGAAATGCAAATAGAAGAACCTTTCCTCATTTAAATTGTTTAATTATTAACACGAATAAATATGATAAGATTTTGTCAGTTATAAACTCTAATATGTGCAAAAATTTAGTTGTTTGAAGTAAAATTTTAGAAATAATAATCTTTTTTCACATGTAAATTATTGTATTGTATCATTAGTATTTTTTTCATCTTTATTTTATTTATCATTTGTTTGGTATTGCAAGAAATATTGGATTGGCTCATTTGATGTCAAAATTAGAGTATGCACATCTAAACTAGTTTGTCTACGTGTTGGTGTTCAAAATAAGGGACAAGGGAACAAAATCATGAAGATACAATCTTCGTACCAATTTAAAGCTTAGCTATGGCTGGAGTAGGCTGATCTCACCTTGGTACCCACCTAGCGCTTGAATGGAAACCTTCCAAAATTTTGGCATTCATTTCATGTCAACCTTGTGCACAGCCGAAAATCTCAAAAGAAGTCCAAAAGCGTGGCACCAACCTGGGGCCAACCTGCCACTCAAGCACCAAGATTGGTTGGAAAGCTTATCAACCTCGTACTAACTTGGTGTTCGAGCGAGCTTGGGGGATTTAAAGAAGATCATATTTTTTGGCCTAATTTAGGACAGCGACTTCAAGGTGTTTTGAGTTTATTTTTAGCTTAGAACTTCTCCAAAAATTCTCTCCAAGTTTGTCCATCTATTAGACATTAAAAAAAACACTTAAATTTTATAATTGTTTGTGAGTTTGATTTGAGGTGTTGAGAGAGAATTTTTTTCATTATTTTTCTCTCTACAAATTCAATTATAAAATCTACAGAATTATGTGCGTTATCAGTGGTTAGAATTCTAGTCATTAGAAGGAATTGTTCGTCAATTCTATAGTTGAGTAAAAATCAGAACTCCAATAATCGAGATTATTCAAAAAGGGTTGTTCAAAAGAGTAATTATAAGAATTTTTATAATAATATTATCAATAATAATTTTTTCTTGAACTAGTAGATTTTTAGTGGCCCTATGATCAATTCAAAAGAATTTTATCTTGTAAAGAGTTCTCACAAAATTATTTTTTATTAACAAATCATTGTCTTATTATTTTATTACTTATGACTTGTTATTGTGTTGTAGTTAGTATTAATTGTATTGAGATTAGTTTATCTTGTTTTAGGGTTTAATTTGAGAGATTTAAATATTATTTGTGCTAAAGGGCATGGGACCTAAAATTTCCAACAAATAAATTGTTTATATACTGATAAGTCTTGTTAGCACCATGTTCCCAACTTTTGATCTGCTCATCTATTTTTATTTCATTTTATCTGTGAGTGTAGCATTTAGTTTAAGCTTATCTATTGCTTTCTTTTTCTCTTTTTTGGGTCTTTAGCTTGTAAATGTGGGCAAAAGTTTTAGTTATTTTTAATTGGACTACATTTCGTGATCGTGTGAGTTGCTTAACTTTGGACGTATAAACTAAATGTAATTGTTTACTTGTAAATACTGCAAGCAGTAAAGTAAGTCTTTCACTCAAATCTAATCTAGACTAGACGTGATGAGCAGCTTTTAAATACTAGATTTCGTGAAGAGACATGTATATATCTATAGATATATATAGATAGATATATAATATTGATAAAGAATACTACACAATTAAAATAATAAATAAAAATACATCATCATTTTATCTATAAATATTATATCACATATTAATTGTATTATACTTTAGCCATCTGTATGAATATATATATATATATTATATATATATATATATATATTATTAACATATTTATTAGAAAATATTAATCTACTAAACATTATTTTTAATAAAATATTAAATAAGCAAAAAAATTATATAAATTTACATATTACTTACAATAAATTTTATTACGTTTTAGTCAATTTATAATTATAATTAAAATCATTTTAACGATTTTTAAAAAAAATTATTAAAAGATTATGAAGACAGATTAATATGTAATCATGAGTTATAAAAAGTCCTCTAATTTTAACGGTAACACGTTATTGTTGAATAAATTTAATGACAAAAAAAAATTTATAATTTATCAAAAATTATAATGAAGACTACTATTATGGAATGGTAAATAACATTGCCAAACTCTAAAAATAGAAATAAATTATCATAATAACTATAAACGACATATCAACTTTGCTTTTAAAATTACTTTAATGGTATTCCAATAGTTTGTTAATGGTTTTGGTCCTTAATTTATTCTCTTTTTCATTCACATAAATCTAAACTATTCTTCTTCCAATATAATTACTTATAGCTCCATGCATTGATTCAATTATTGACACAGATAGATATACTAGAATAATTTAAAATAAATTATTAATATATAATCAGCTAAAATTTTGAATTTTAATTTATTTGTACTGTACATTAAGAAAAAAAAATTGTAATTGCGTGGGGTGGGGTCGGAATGCCTTTCTTATTCACATCCCCTTACTTATTTTAATCCTCATTTCTCGCACCATTTATTAATAAATTTAATCAGGCAGGAATTAATTTCTTATTCCTATCCTGCCTAAGCCCCGTTTCTCACGTCATTTTCGAAAGAGATATATCCTCTTGCATTGCTATAAATAAGGGAGATTTTATACACTCTCATGCACCAAAACATCAGCAAAAATGAAGTCTTCTAGCTCTTCAATCCTCCCAATTGTTTTTGTCCTTCTGTTATCATTTCATTGCGAGGTTACTTCGACTGATGCTCATGCAACTTCAGTCCACGATCTGCATGAGAATTTTCTTCAGTGCCTTTCTCTGTATGCCAAGAACTCCTCCATTTCTAAAGTGATTTACACCCAAAACAATTCTTCGTATCTATCCGTCCTGGAGTTTTCTGCTCAAAACTTAAGATTGTCGTTGCCCAGCACCCCAAAACCTCAAGTCATCGTCACACCATTGCACGTATCCCACGTTCAGGCAGTCGTTAAATGCTCCAGAAAGCATGGCCTGGAAATTAGGACTCGAAGTGGTGGTCATGACTTCGAGGGGGTATCATATGTTTCTCATGTTCCATTTGTCATCATTGATTTGATAAATATTAGTTCAGTCAGTGTTGATGTCGAAGACAAAACAGCATGGGTTCAAGCTGGTGCCACCCTAGGCCAAATTTATTACAGAATCGCTGAGAAAAGTAAAACTCTTGCCTTTCCAGCCGGAGTTTGTCCTACTGTGGGTAGTGGTGGCCATATTAGTGGTGGCGGGTATGGTTACTTGGTGCGTAAATTTGGCCTTGCTGCTGATAACATCATTGATGCGCAATTGATCGATGTTAGAGGTAGACTTCTCGATAGAAAATCAATGGGGGAAGATCTATTCTGGGCTATTCAGGGAGGCGGAGGAGCAAGCTTTGGAGTCATCGTGTCATGGAAATTAAAGCTTGTTACTGTTCCGTCAATTGTGACTACGTTCGCAGTCGTACGAACACTAGAACAAAATGCAACAAAAATTGTTCGCAAGTGGCAGTATGTTTCTAATAAACTTCATGAAGAACTATATATCGAAGTCATTTTAAGCAGGACTGGGAACTCGAGTATAGAAGGAAACACAACAATGGTAGCTACATTCCAATCTTTGTTTCTTGGTGGGATTCATAGGCTCATTCCTTTGATGCAAGAAAGCTTTCCCGAGCTTGGTTTGGTGAATGAAGACTGCACCGAAAGGAGCTGGATTGAATCAGTCCTCTTCAATGCAGGATTCCAAGATGGAGAGTCCCTGGATGTATTGCTTAGCAGGATCCCTACCGGATTGTTTTCGAGAATGTTTGTCAAAGCAAAATCTGACTATGCGAAGGAGGTTATGCCTGAAAACGCTTTTAAAGGAATATATAATATGTTCTTCGAAGAAGAGGGACAGGGAGCTTATATGGCGTTTATTCCCTATGGTGGGAAAATGAGTGAGATTCCAGATTCCGAAACTCCGTACCCACATAGAGCTGGTTACTTATACATGATTTTGTACCTTGTGAATTGGCAAGAAGATGAGACCTCTGAAAGGCACCTTGATTGGACCAGAAGGTTGTACAATTACATGACTCCATATGTTACCAAAAATCCTCGAGAAGCATATCTCAATTACAGGGATCTTGACATCGGAACAAACAACAAAGGCTTCACAAGCTTCAAACAAGCTAGCACTTGGGGCAAAAAATATTTCAAGAATAATTTCTACAGGTTGGCTCTTGTAAAAACTATGATCGATTCTGGTAATTTTTTTAGATATGAACAAAGTATTCCACCACTTTCATCCGTGTAGAAGAAGAAATATGAATAGAGCACATGTCTACTCCTAAGTGCTCCTTTTATAGTAATCAATAAATATCCATAGTGTATCAATGAGAAAATTTAACTAAAATACAATTTGCTTGGACGCGTAATTATATTACCAGACATTTCTATTTTGTAATGATTTGCTGCATGAATTTTCATGCATGTATATATATATGTATATATTATAAATCGTTCTATTTTTTTCCTATTGTGTAAATGGAGGACCATCAACAATCAAATAGAGAAAGAAATTTAATGTAATTAGATTGTAGAGACAACTACCATCACCAAGTCAAGTCATAATTATATTTCCTGCTTAAAGTTCTTGTAAAAATAAAATATAAACTTATAATAATTCATAACAAAAAAAAAGCTAAAATGAGACATATGATATCAATATAATTTTAATATATTGATTTATGTAGATAGATAAAATTTATATAATCTTAATATTAATAAATTTAATATAACGTAATAAATAAATTATACAGTGTTTATAAATATGATGCTATTTAAATAGCGTTAATTAGTTTATTGACGGCATATAATAAATTTTGTCATCACTATATATCTTATCGCAATGCCTAATTAATATTGACTTGGATAATTGATTAGCCATACCTAATCATTTTCTTTTTATAGCAATGTAGAATTCTTATCCATAAATATTATGACGTGGAAGTGACATTTTTGTATAATATAGATTTTCTATTTCTCTTATTTATTAGGTATCGTATTAATCTAAAATTATCTTGGCCCAGTGAATATCCGCTTATTCTAGTGTTTAGCAGCCATGATGTTTTCTTCCGAGGCGGTTTGCAATTTCACGAGTTCGTCCCCACCCCAGTAATTCATTTCTGCCTCTGGCTCTATTCTATCAAATCGGAGACCTGCTCCATTTGCATTGTGGAGTAATGCAAGACAAGGGTAGCACTTATATTATATATATGCACTTGCAGCCGGAAAATTTGAGTTGGGTCAATCCATCTAGCTGTCTCCTCCACATCAAATACACTGAAAGAGAGAATTTAGATACATGGGAACTGGGAAGGATTTAAGTGGAGTACTTCAATAGTTAAAACGTTTTCTGTAAATAGACAAAACAATAATATACAAGTCAAAATCTTATTAAGTTTCAAAAATAAATATACATAATTATTTTAAATAACTAAATTTAATAAACTTGAAATTATGTCATTAATAATACTCAATTTTTTATCTCATTTTAAAAATATTTTCAGTCGAACGCACTTACTTTATTCAAACATTTTTGCAATTCAATAATATTAATGTTATATGCATTTGTTACTCATAATTGATTATTAACAAATAAAAACTCTCACACACCATGTGAATATTAACGTGTATTATGTAGAATATATCAATAAATAAGATGTCAAACAATTTTTCAAGGTAAATTTTTGTCACTTCTTCAAAATATTTTATATTTTTGGGGATATTTTTAATTTAGAAAAATATTTTTTTAAGGAGTATAAAATATTTATTTTGCATGAAATAATTTTTAAATAATATCAATAATAATTTAATAAATATTTATATATTTTCAATTATTTTATAAAGCTTGAAACTATACGATAGGACTCTTTTTTTCTTGGTTTTTATTGTGATATTAAATAAAAAAAATTATTACGTAAACTTATTTGTTACTCATAACATATTTCATAATACTTTAATCAACTTATAACTACACCTAAAAAATATTTTTAACAACTAAAAATTATCATTAAAAGATTATAACAACATAAATTAATATGTAGCCATGAGTTATTAAAAGTCACTCAATTTTAATGGTGAAACGTACTGCTGAATAAATTTCATGACAAAATTACTATGATGCAAAGGTAAATACATTGCAGAACTCTAATGATACAAATAAGCCGTCATAATAACTCTAAACTACATATCAACTTCTTGTTAAAAATATTTTAATGGTATTCCAATAATTTTCTAATTCTTTTTTATCATTTTTTATTTTCTTTTTCATTAACATAAATGTAAACCATTCTTCTTCCAAAAAATTTCTAATTGCCACCCCTTTGTTTATTCCAAACACCATTTTGCAAAAACTTTTAGCTGGAGGGAATAGAAAATCTCAATGTGAGCAATGATTTTCTTCTTCTCGCTACATTTTTTTATATTACGATTTGTATGCTAATTTATATTGACAATAGTAGTATTAAAATTCAATCAACTCAAATTAGGCAACAAATATATTGACCATTAAAAGTTTGAATTTGACAATAAACATGAATTTGCTAGAACTCTATTTGAAAGGAACAAAAAAATTACTATTAAAAGTTTAAACATAACTAGTAATTACTTAAAACTAAATACGAACGTACACACTTACGTGCTCTACATACATATATGTACGTATCATACATAGATAAATGAATGTGTGTATGCGTGTAATGGAAAATAAGGTGGAGAGTACTAAACTGATCCCACCCTATTGGTAAGTTAAGAGTTAATTTTCTCACATTTCTCGCCTCATTTTTCATTACTCACTCTATTCTATCTAAGTTGGGCCGTCATGGCCCCAAACTTGCTCTGTTATTCTTAGAAACTATCATTTCTGCGCGCGTGCGTGTGTATAAACTGCTCTAGCCTTTGATGTGAATTTGTTGATCTTCAAAAGTTTATTCTTCTCTAGTTTAAAATTCATGTATAAAAAAAATGGAAACTATTACAGTTATCAACAAAAGAGTTATGAAACTTTTGACAAAAGTATATCTTTGTTACATCAATCTATACAAATATAACTTACAAAATTTATGTAAGAATTCATAAAATTTTACAGCATCCAAGATTTTGGTACTAACCAAGATTTTGATACTATCCATAAGAAGTTAATTAGCTTATTAACGGCATATTATAAAACTATGACATAATGTTGTATCTTGTTGCAATGACTGATGAACAACGACATATACAACTGATTTGTCACACTTAATCACTATTAATAGCAATTCAAAAAGTCTTGCTGTGGAAGTAACTATTTCTTATAGTACTTAATTTATATTTATAATTTATATCGTATTGATTCATATATGAAGTGAAATTGATCACATAAACTTTGCCTATTAATCCAAAAAAATTGTACTGCATATCGTTGACTTCATTCACTTATTTGAATTTCTTGACTGCTTTAGTTTGGAAACTTAATACCTGAAATTTGTGGAACATAGACACTTTTCTTTTTTAATTTTGTTAGAATAAGTCTGCGTAGCCGAAGTTAACCAGCTCAAATGTATCCTGAATTCGTAAGCAAAACATGAAAGGGAGGTTACAGCAATTAAATAATTAAAAATTTTACATGGTGCTTTCAAGTAAAATATAAGTAATAAATAAAAAATAAAAATAAATCTAACCTGATCAAAGTTGAAAACGAGAAATGTACTAACGTCTGATTTCGTAAAATCGAGCATTATAAATAAGGGATTTGTCATGTTTTCTTGAGCATCAAAACTACATGTCATCAGTAGAAATGAAAACACTTACTTTCCAATTTCTTATTGTTCCTTTCTTGTCATATCCTTGCTGACTAACTTGGGCTAACACTCATGTAACTTCGGGAAACGTTCATGAAAATTCCGTTCAATGCCTCTCTTCACACTGGGAATTCCACCCCCATTTCTGAAGTAATTAGTACCAAGAACAATTGTTCATGTCATCCATCTAGGATTTAACCTTACAAAATCCAAAGTTCTCAAAACCTTAAGTCATTGTCACATCTTTGCTTGTATCCCATGTTCAAGCTACCATATATTGTACCAAATTTCACACTTCTTTTCCTGTTAATATTTCCTTCTATTAACACAGTTTATTTGGACTGATCACAATTCCCGAATATTGCGAAAACTTTGATCATGTTTCATGTAATTGTATTTCATTTAGTTCCCTTCATATTATATTGGTTTTTCTTGGAGTAACAGTATCTTTCATGTATTATTCCTAACGAATGGGAATAAATTGGTTATCCTTGTTTCACCGCATCTCACCAGGGATAACTATAACATGTGGTTGCACGCCATGACCATGTCCCTGCGTGCGAAAAACAAATTAGTTTTGTTGATGGAAGCATCAAGAAACCTCTTGTCCCTTTAGAAGCACAAAGCAAACTAGGGTTTGTAGATGGTCCTGCGTGTAATGACTTGGTTAGGTTATGCATCCTCCATTCGATCTTCGAAGACGTTGCCAACCTTTATGCACAATTGGGTTCTGAAATTTGGTTTGCCTGCAAGAGCGATTTATGTAAACTAATGCGCCAAAAATCTATCAATTGAAGCTGGATTTTTCAACCCCAAGACGACGATGCAGTTGTATCAGTGTATCATAAGCGGTTTAAAAGTTTGTGGGATGAATTAAATTCTCTCAAGAGTCAAAAAACCGTGTTCTTGCGGCCATAGCAAATCCATGGTTCACATCATGCAGCAAAATCCCGCCACAGAATTCCTCCATGGTCCACATGAAAGATACGGCTCTCTCCAAAGACAAATCTTGCTTATGGTTGACAGGAAGAGAAATAGCAAGAGATACAATTACCTCAATCTATTCGTGAAGGGGGTGCCCTTGGCACTCCGAACAGAAATGGTTTCAAGACTCTTTATTCAAAATATAAACCAACAGTAGTAGAGCCCCAACTAGAAAGAGCAAACCATATGAAGCCCAATTTGTGAGACCAAATCCCACACTTAAATAAAATTAACAAAGAGGAAGGTAAAGAAAAGAATGAAAAAGAAAAACATTTGTTCACAGATTAATCATAAATTTATAACCAAAAAGAAAAAACAGAATACTTAAAGAATGAAAATCCATGCTGCAAATCATGACAAAACAGAAAAGCCATACTTATGCATCCCTGAAAATTTATATTTTAATTCAACAATTGCACATGAGAGAAGGTTCCTGCGTGCCTGCCGTTGGAAATTCAAGCCAAACTAGATAGTGGCGGACGACCTGTCCCTGTACATCGCTTCGTTGAATGGTTGAATGTTGACTTTCAACCAGAAACCATTGACTTTCCTATGTACCCACATTGACCTTTCCATGCCGTTATTCACGTATTCTTATTACAATTGCCTTTTCCATTATTTATTCTTACACGGCACGGAAAAAGTTATATGGGTGAGACAAGTTTTAGATGAGGATGTTCTATTTTATCAATAATAAAATTTAAATATAAATTTTATTAATTACTCAAAATTTTGAAATGTCAAAATTAAAAAAGATTGGATCCGTCCATAGCCACACCCACCGCCAGTTTGAAGTAACATTTCAGTCCCTAGCATTTAAAACTTTACATCAAGGGACATAAAATTGTTATTTATATCAAAAAAGTCTCGAATTCCTATTATAATAAAATTGAAATTTTAGATAATGTAAATGAATAAACTGTATTCTTATTCATAAAAAATATAAAATCTAAGAAAATAGGGACAAAAAAAAAGTGGATAATTTTGTTGTGTCCACTACATTAATATTAATTTCTAAACTTGTTTCTAGATTTTTTTTAAATCACTTTCCTTTTAAAATCTCAAAGTTGTCCTAATCAAGCACGGCATTCTTTATTCTTTCTCACTAAGTAACGCCTTTAAATCTCCATATGGTACAGGGTCTAATGCACAAGAGCAAATAAGATGGACCAGTCTAGATCTTCTTCTGTTTTGTGTCCCTCGATACTTCTTCCTCTTCTTCTTTGCTTTCTCAATCTTTCCTTCACACGGGCTGCTTCAGATTCCGTCTATGAAACGTTCCTCCTATGCTTAACCCACCAAACAAATGGTTCCGACAAAATTTCAAGCATTGTCTACACTCAGAGCAATTCATCGTACACATCGGTTTTACGCGCCTATATCAGAAACGCCCGTTTCAACGGTTCATCAACGCTAAAACCCTTGATCATCGTAACTCCTTTGCAGGAATCTCATGTTCAAGCTGCCGTGATTTGCACCAAACAAGTTGGTTATCAACTTAAAATCCGCAGCGGCGGCCATGACTATGAAGGCATATCGTATATTTCCGACACACCGTTTTTTATTCTCGACTTGTTTAATTTACGATCAATTGATGTCGATATCAAGGACGAATCTGCCTGGGTTGAATCTGGCGCAACGTTGGGTGAACTTTACTACAGAATTTGGGAAAAGAGCAAACTCCATAGCTTCCCTGCGGGCGTTTGCCCAACTGTTGGCGTTGGTGGGCACTTGAGTGGCGGTGGTTACGGCAACATGTTGCGGAGATATGGTTTGACTGTGGACAATGTTGTCGATGCTAAGATTGTGGATGCTCAGGGTAGAATCCTTGACAGAAAAGGAATGGGAGAGGATCTATTTTGGGCAATCAAAGGCGGTGGAGGAGGAAGTTTTGGCGTGATATTGTCGTATAAGATCAAGTTGGTTCCTGTTCCAAAGACGGTTACTGTGTTTAGAGCTGAAAGACTTTTGGAAGAGAACGCGACGGATATTGTTTACAAATGGCAGTTGGTTGCGCCGGCGACGGATAATAATTTGTTTATGAGAATGCTTTTGCAACCTGTTACTAGAAACAAGAAGGCGACGCTGAGGGCATCGATTGTGGCATTGTATTTAGGTGATGCAGACAGTCTTGTTTCTCTGCTGGCCAAGGATTTTCCTGAATTAGGATTGAAAAAAGAAAATGTCATGGAAATGAGTTGGATTGATTCAGTCCTTTGGTGGGCAAATTTCGACAATGGAACTTCACCAGATGCTCTTCTGGATAGAAATACCAATTCCGCAGATTTCCTGAAGAGGAAATCAGACTACGTGCAGAAACCAATTCCGAAGTATTCCCTGAATTTGCTGTGGAAAACTATGATGGAATTGGGAAAAATTGGATTGGTTTTCAACCCTTACGGTGGAAAAATGGCTGAAATTCCTGCATCAGAGACTCCATTTCCACACAGAGCGGGAAATTTGTTCAAGATACAGTATTCTATAAGTTGGGATGACCCTGGAACTGAAATTGAAAAGAACTACACATCCCAAGCAAAAAGCCTTCACAGTTTCATGACTCCATTTGTATCGAAGAATCCCAGAAGCGCTTATTTGAATTACAGAGATTTGGATATTGGCATTACTCATCACAATAGTAAAGATAGCTTTTCTGAAGCTAAAATTTACGGGGCCAAATATTTCAATGACAATTTTGATAGGCTGGTGAAAGTGAAGACCATAGTCGATCCTGAAAATTACTTCAGGAATGAGCAGAGTATTCCTCCTCTTCCAAGTAAGGAGTACTAGATAACCTTTTCAGTTGGATAAAGTACTTTTGTATTAGTACTCGATTGTTTTTCAATATAGAAATAAACTACTGCTTCCTTTAGCAATAAAATAGTTTAATTCCTTTACAGTATATTTCTCTTCTGCAATATAATTAAAAACAGCTGCTTTATCTATTAAAAACAATGAAAATTTAATGAATTTAACGTTTAACCAATTGCGTGATTGGGGGGTGTTTTATAAATCGTGTGGACGAAAGAAGCCCTTTCTTTCTTTGTAACATGTGAGAATGGCTGCTAGAAGCTGTATATAATTAAAGAAAAATCAACAGGACAGTTGAAGTGGAACTACTTTTGTTTTCTGCCCTTGTCTGCTTAAAAATACCCTCATAAAAATACTTTGAACGGTCGATTGGTTTGCTTAAAGTCCAAGCACTAAAAAATCTCCACACTAAAGTCTTAATTTGAATTGCATAGAAAGTTCATAGCATTGACTTTTCCATTGTGATATTGAACATAATTTCCTTGAGTGGCCTCTATAAATCCGCGTAGACTTTGCTTATTGATTGCTGGAAGCATTGATGGAGTGGCCCTTCTCCCATGTCACTTTCGTTTTCAAAGACTTTGTCCCATTTATCACCATAATTTCGAATAAGTAGAGAGTGATTGTTTTTTCCCATTGAAAGTTACTCTTATTATACTTTTTGTGCATTATTACAGCAGGCAGATCAAATTTCTTACATAAGAAGGTATGAATTCGATAATTTATTATATTTATGTTTGGAAATGTGAATTTAGCACGTGTAGTTGGCCATATATGTTTTCTGAATTTAATTGTCGGATCTGCAGTCTCGGGTGTAACGAGTCTTTTAGGCTCTGCCACAAGTTCTTGGGTACCGACAGAGAGTTTTATTAAGTTGCTTTTTTGTCTGAAGATTTATTCCAAAGATGAGCGTGTTAATTTTGTTGAATGCCCTTCATTTTTCAAGTCAATCTTGTAAAGTTTCACACTTGTAATAATCTCTAATTCATTTTGTGCATACAAGTCTTTTCTCCTTTTCACATTCAACCTTTGAATGGTGTAAACATACATACATACATATGCATACCCATCACATTATTGACACATCCTTTGTGAACTGAAGCCTAGGCTTGGGACTTTGGTTCATTCTTGAACATCGATATTTAGCACTATTAGTAAAATATATATATATATATATGGAAATTATTCTCTTTACTTTCTTTGATCATTAGCATCAAAACAACTTGAATATGTTACTTTGTCTAAACATTCTGTTAAAATATCTAAACCACAGATATCTTTTCCTAATACCGAATTTATCTTGTATGGGAGAAATTTAATTTCTTTTGAAAAAAATTGCATTAAAAAGAGTGTCAATAAAGAACATGAATGACTCATTAAAAATTTCTATTAAAACAATCCACTATTTGGGTCGATTTCATGGCAAAGGAAGTTAGATTTGGTAAGTAATTGCATGTATGATCTTTCCAACGTCTTGAATTTTAAGTTCCCAGGTAAGTTCCAAGGGTTCAATGTATAGATGCTTTAATGGAATTCCTCGAACTTTATTTGACCGGGAACCCAAGGATGTTGACAGTTAAAATCCACAAAGTCTAACCCACCCATGACAATAAAACTATTTCTTAACCATCGACTACTTTGAAACTGCTAGATAGTGGAAAGTAGTTAAATAATGGAGGCACAACCACTAAGAAGGAGTCTATAAAAGGAAGATAATGTTTCCAAAAGAGGATAACAAAATTTTCTTGAGTACTGTTATGCTGCCATTTTGATTTCTTAAACACCAATTATCATTATTCTAACTTAAGCATCAAAAAAATCTTTGCCAAAAAAGTCAGCATCTCTAATTTATCATTGTTTTGCAGTGGACAGATAAAGAAATAAGAAAGAATTTGCGAGTTGGCATCCATTGATAAAAGAAAACTATTCAAAGAAGAAAGTCGTAATCTTGAGAAAAGAGGAGATGGAGAAAATTCTATATGAAGTGGCTGCGAAATTACGTTAGGATGAGGAGGTAAGTTGGAACGATCGTTTTTCTACGGATAAAGGGAGAAGAATTAAGGCCAGATGAATCCCAACTGGTGGTAACAAGAAGACAAATAAAAGCCATAAAAAAAAGGTGATTATGAAAGGTTAGCAGAAATGGCTCATCAATTTAACAGGGATGTTGGAACAGTAAGATTGAGAAAACTAAAGAATAAAGTTACCGTGAGTTCGCGCAGAACCGAAATTGGAAATTCTTGAAGGTTTACTGTAGCACAAATAGGAAAGTACAAGGTTAGAGAAGAGAGAAGGGCAGTTGTTAGGTGAACAAATATCCAGGACGAGAGAGAGTAGGAATGAAGTAGTTAATCCCGATGGTAATCCTGAATCCATTAAAAATTCGAGAAGTCACATAGAGTAAGATAGCAGAAGGGGAATGAGGATAATTTAACAAAAGAGACACAGACAGGGGACCTATTCGAAGAATTAAAGTGATTAAAAGAAGAGATATGAGAGTTTAAAAAAGAGCGAAAAGAAGTGATGTTGACGGAACATGAACTTAAAGTAGAATCCCTATTGTCATTAGAAATTACGGGATTAAGGCTCCCTCGAGGTTTTAAGATGCCATAAATCGCGTCTTACTCTGAGCAAATAGACCCAACACTAGACATTGATAGATACAAAAACTTAATATGCATTTAGGAATTGACAAAACCTGAGATGTGTTGTCCTTTCTCCTTAACACCAAAAGGGCAAGCTCGAATGTGGTTCAAATACTTATCACTGAAGAGCATCAAATCAAGTGATGACAAATTAAACTCTTTTTTTATGCAAGAACCAAGTGAGCTAACCACTTTTAAAGATGGAAACCTCGTCAACCAAACTGAATACAGAGCTATCGTGGGTAGCTTACAATATCTCACTTCCTCACGATCAGATATTACACATGCGGTTAATCGAGTTTGTCAAAAATTTTAATCTCTAACCAAGGCTAATTTTTATGCCTTTTATGATTCTTATCCCTATACTCGAAGAAGTACAACAAGATACTACATTCACCTTGACGGAAACCTAATCTGTTGGAGCTCAAAGGTACAAGGTATAGTCGCTCCATCAAGTGCTGAAACCGAATATAGATCAATGTCAGTTACAGCTACTGAATTAACATGGATCATGTTCCTGCTGCACGACATTGGCTTTCAACCATCAAAAACGCCTCTCCTTTATTACAACAACATTAGTGCACTGTAAATTATTAAGAATCCAGTGTTTCATGCAAGAACCAAACATATAGAGCTCACTATTTATTTTGTTCGTGAAAAAGTTAAGGATTGATGGAAACACAAGCAGTAGAGATGATAGCACGCATTCTAACATATTTCAGGATTTTTTACACATTCACGAAAGTTCAATTACAGGAGCAGAAGTAAAGAAAATAAAGGCAGCCTTCAAAATGCATTTATTGAAGATACTTGGAGGAAGCAAAACTTGCATGGAGATTTCACTAAAGCATTAGGCTTAGAATATAATCAAAACCAGACAAACATAATCCAAACATATCAAGAAAATTTCATTAATTAACTATGCACAAAATTCATAAATTAATTAGTTTAGATTTATTTTAGTTATAAAGAGTGGTGGACTTTTTGTTTTGAGTTTAAAACGTAAAAAAAATTTATTATGTTATTTTTATTATATAATGGGTCAAAAATATTATTACTAAATCTAATTTAAGTATATTTTAATTTAGTTAATTTTTTAAGTTAAGTTTAAATAAATAAAGACTTAATTTGTATTAGATAAGTTATTTTATTAGAATTTGTTTTATTTGTTTTAAGTTAGGGTTATTTAAGATATCATATAAATATGACTATGCACGTTGAAAAAAAAAGAGGTTGATTAATTATAGAGAATTCGCTTTTGTGAGTTTCCTTATTCTTTGACAGCAAACTAAACTTATTAAGAACAATATTTCTTGTGGCGTTCAATCTCTTATATTTTAAATTTTTTTTCTAAAAAATATTTATGAGTTTTAAAATTTATTTTTTCTTTGAATATTATACCAAAGTTTATGTCTTGAAGACGTCATTGGGTTGTGTTGTATTCAAAGTTCAAATCTAATTTAAACATTTATAATTTCGTTTTTGCGTTCTCGTATTTTTTTGGAGATTTAGTTCTTGAAGATTGCATCAAGGATTCTTACAAATAAAGCATGTTTCCTCCTCTCTCCAAATTGCCAGTGTACTAACAAAACCTCTTCCCTAACAATTGTTCACTACTTTTCGGGGCAAGTTGGGAGTACAATGCATAAGACGTCCTAACTTGAGAGGGATGAATAGGAATAAGCAACATTAAGATGAAGATCAACCACCACCTTTCGAATAGGAAACAAATATCTTTGAATTGATAACAAATATAGCAATCTGCAAGGCTATGACAAGAGGATTTCCAGCATCACTTGAATGGTAGATTGACAATTGACAAAGACTACTCCAGTGACTAATAACTTTAATTCTAGAAATTCATTCACTGCAAATCTTGTGTTAATTAATTACAAAAATTCTTATAATAAATTATTGTTTATTAGTGAAATATTTTAGTCATTGCAAATCTTGTGACAATTGAATTGAATGATATAGTAAGCCCCTTTCACTTAAAACTGTCTTCAGATCAGATTTATGATGCATTGTATAAGTCTAAGGATAAGTTTAAAATTAAAGTGTTTTGACTTTGAAGCTATAATTATTCGGAGATGGAATCACTAGATACCAAGTAGAAATAATAAGAAAATAGATAATAAAAATAATTTCTCGATTATAATTTTAAAGTTAAGTAGAAATACAACAGTCAGGGACGTATCCTAAATGAACTTGTGATATAACCAGTGTTGATTTGAGATATCGACATCCACATCGAATTGGCATTCTGAGACTACAAGACGATGAAGGTCACTGCACTGCTCCATCATAGTTCACATAAATGACCTGGCATGAGACATAATTGGCACATGTGGCAGCTGGCTAGGATACTGCAACGAATACAAATGACAACTTTCTTCCATAGCCGGTATTGGTTAGTTAAAATCGCTGTCATTTCCTCCCAATGAAGCTGCAAGTATGGTTTAAATTACGGGTCATCGGCTATTCTCTAATTCAGATGTTCAATTATTGCAGTGGTTGAATTATAACACAAACCGAATATCTTTTAAATGCAATAAAAATTGAATCAAAATCAACCTTTAATTGTTAACTGTGAATGTGACAACTGAATATTTTTGGAGCTTCGATCATTACCGAATTCTAACACGATTTACAGTTGAATATGATGTGTGTTCTGTACCCAGCTTTGAAACTTTCTCTTTCTAATTTTATACTAATTAGAGTGTTCTTCCATTGAATACTACAAATCCATCTATTACTAGTATTTTATGAACTCGAGCTTGGAAATTAACAATAATAGAATAAATTATGGCATCAAGATCCTCATCAGCGAGCCAGTACATGCACAACATCAATAAATCTAAAATAGTGGCGGCAACGGAGATAGATTTCACATAATTTTTTTCATAACTTTTCATTGTATGAAACTACACCACAAAATTGACACAAACCCACCCCTGACCTGGAAAGGCATAATGTCTAGCAGGCTACCATGTTCTAGAATAAATATCACTTGCAGAAGAAACAATGGATGCCCAAATCCCTGAATCTCAGAGGTTCTAACCAATTCAAATTATTTCATCTTCGCAGCTGCTTTTGTCTGAGGAAGAGTTCCAAATACTCGGTCCCATAGTGCAGATGTGATCCCGAAACCCTTATTTTGGATTCTAAAGTGATGATTTAAGTGATATTTCTGCAAGCAAAATGAACAAACAAAATATTGTCAGCATTCATTTCACCTAAGTCTCATACACTCTATGCTGCCAAGAAAATTACACAGAGACGCAACAAGCTGTAAGCAAGTTTGAAGTCCTAACAATCATTTGGGGAGTTCTAACTAAACTAACATCCCACCATTAGGCATTTAAAATTAGCAACATTTCATCCTGGTGGTGGATTTAGCCTATTTCAAAAGATTCAAGTTGTTAAAACTAAAACTAAATACAAATCCTTTTTCCTAGATGCATTACAAAAAGACTAAGATTATGAGTAGTTATCTTTCCCAAGTGCAGAAAATTTAATAATGGCTACAGCACGAATGAGAAAAGCGATTGATTCTTGATGTGACTGCATAATATGCACAACCTTGAGATTTTTAGGTACTTCGCTTGAGGGCTGACCATGGTGAACGTAGTAATGGGTGACATCATACATCACATAGCCAAGTAAACCACCTCCGAACAAAGCAGGAGTTGTTGAAGGAGTTGAAAAAAGCTTGAGCAGATTCCAGAACTGGCAAGGAAGAAAGTGCAAAATGGAATAAAGTGAGGACAATTCATACTTCATCAACACATAAGAATATGTACAATGCATTATACCCAATCTTTTTGGAACTCCAAAACAAGCACATGTAGATTACATAAAAAAAATTAGGAAAATTTTTTTTATAAAATTTATAGCCTCAGATATAGTTTGGCATCTTTCCAGTTGCTAATATAACATTTGCCAGGGCCTGCATGGAATGTTTAACGGGTGTTATACAACTCAAATTCAGAATGAGCAGTGACAAAACATAGGTAAAATTTGGCCTACGCTCTTGGCCAATCAACTAACATCAACTAACATTAGCCTACCTATAGTCAAATTAACAGATGAATGAAATTCCTCAATGACCAAAAGCACAGTCAAGTGAATCATAACTATAGTATAACTCTCAAACGGCATGTCCTTTCATGCACATCATCTTCTGACAACTACCAAAGGCTACAATGATATACACCTATAAACATGTATAGAGTTTCTGAGGAGATCCAATAATATCAAGCACAATAAGCCTTCCATTGGAAGGATGCTTGGGTAACTACAAAGAACATACCTACATAAGTATTATATGTGTGCAATGGTACAACCTTGTTCAATCATGAACTAGTTATGAACTTAAATTTGCTTTAGGTAATAGGTTTTAATTCATTGTTCACAGTTAGATGAATCTGACTGAACAGTCGTAAAAAGCTTTCAGTTGTAAAATTGCAGATTTTAGTGCATGACTAAACTGCAAGTGATAACAGTTTTTAACTGCCACCAATTAGAACAATAAAATTACCAGCAAGCCTTATGATTTTTCCCTAAAAGGGAAAACTATGCATGACTAAGTTCCAGAAAGAATATTATTACAATAAATGCCCAGGTCATAAAAGTCATTACATTACTGAAGAATTGTACTAATCATCAAGCATATGATGCAAGTAAGTCAAAATATACATACTGGTATACATAAGACAGCAGTTGCAGCAGGAGGAAAAACAAGCCGCAGGCTATCCATTGGATGCTTATGGTGGCAACCATGAAGAAGATAGTGAACAGTATTTCCCCTAAAGCAAGTTCTTAAAAACATTAGTATGTTGCTCAAGTAAAACCACGAATGAATATTCAAACCATAACAGGAAAATGTTAACAAAGGGAGAGAGAGAGAGAGAGAGAGAGAGAGAGAGAGAGGGAGAGAGAGAAATGCATGGGCGTGCATTCATGTGTGCTTGTGTAGGAAGACAGAGTGCGAGAGCCAACCAATAACTATCAGTTTTAATGTGGAAAAGGAACCGGTGCAAAGTATATTCCAGAAGAGTCCAAACGAAAATGCCAAAAGCCACCATTAGAGCTATGTCCAGTAGTGTATGGCCCATTCTAAAAGACATTGAGATACACCAGCAAACAACTGGCAACCAAATGACTGGAATTGCCCACCAGACTGTGAGAGTCAAGAACTGTTTCAAGTAAAATGTGTTAGAAGTGTAGAATGATGTAATCTCAAAAGCCAGTATACAAGCTACTAATATGAAACGGACACCCAGACGTAGTGTTCCAGGGGATACTACAACCACACAAACTATACGCTGGGAAACACTTTTTACAAAGAAAGAGGCCAAACCTCCCAAAAATCACTTTCAAAAAATCGAGGGCCCTCCTTGCTTACTATGGGCTGGTGAACCCATTCCTGATAAGCTTCTCCAAGATGACCAACCTGTGGTATGTTATCAAAAATTTGAAAAATCAGAAGACAAACATAACAAATACTATTAAAGTGAACATAGAATGGAACTAGAAAGAGTTAACAACATATGCTAGATGAATATAGCATAATGGTCAGGAACAAAATTACAACTATAACAAGATCAAAGAGAGGCCAAACCAAGAAGACCAAAAAATCAAAGAAAAAAAAACCAGCAGTTCTGAACTGTAATACTGAACTGCAAGCAAGCTCATATAATACAGAAACATACTGATATTTTCATGATTAATAATATTAAGAATCTTTATCTACCGTGAAAAGAGTTGGCTCCTCCAACATTTAAAGATTATATGACAGCATTAACCATAACATAAACATCAATCATGAAAGGATGAACATATATTGTAAATTAAGATGAGGCTAAGATATTTTGCTCCAATAAGTGGTATTAAGAGTATAAAATCCAAAAGATTGAAAAATGGAAATGCAACTCAACCTGGAAGACAAGGGGTTTCTTCAAATCGACAGTGAATTCCTGTGCAACCATCTCAGCTACCTACTACTATGCAACTGGAGGAAAAAATAGAGACTGTTTAAGTAAGAAATAAACAAAATCACAATACAGTTTTGAAAAAGAAAAACATACATATGTAACATCAAACAAAACTTTCTTTTTCTAAGCCCAGAAAATGCCCCCGGGGCAATTGACACTTGAGATTACAACTATCGGTACACTTGAAAATTTGTCTTTAAACACTCCTTTTGTCTTTCTAATAAAAACCACTAATTACAGCATCAGATCATTATTCTTAATAGAGACATCCATTTGGCCTCTTCATAAGTTCAATTGGACACAAGCAAGGGTACGAATGGCACCTTTGTGCTGACACGCTACTTGATATTAACTTTTCAACGAAAAGGTACATTTCATTAGGTTGCTTGAGGGAGAATTACTACCTGTAATATATTAAACTAACATAATTACATTGTCACAAACCACACCCTGCGTCCAAATTTCTTGCAGCAACATAAAATCAGAATTCCATTATTAGATGACAAAACCAGAGAATTCAACAACTAGAACTATCTCTACCATATAGCAAAATATGGTAGAACTATCTCATTCACAAACCCGAAAGAGAGAAGGAATAAGAATCTTAAACAAATTGTCATCAAAATAAAACACTAAAGCAAATAATTTCCTTCTTCTTCAATTTCTCCATTTTTATTTTATTAACCCATGAACAAGGACGAAGACTTCATCGTTTTTCTCGAAATCCAGACAGAACAACTCGTAGAACGGCAGAAATTTTTTTAACTTGCTCAAATTTTTTTCGTCAACCAAACAGATAATCAACAAAGCACCGAACAAAACCACATCCAAACATGAAACAAACTCCGGAAATTCAAAAGCAACACACGATCAGATCTACAGAAATTAATATATTGAGATTCAAATCAGAGACAGAAAATGCACTACCAGATTCAATCCGAGTCGGATCTAAATCAAGACCCGAAACTTTCTCCCTCTAAAACAACGCCAATACTGCCGCCGCAAGAGAAAAAACGCAACAGCAGATGAATGTTTTTACAAATTCGTTGTTTCGGAAGAGGTGTTAAGAGTGCTGGAAGGGGCACTCTTGACTTCACAGAAGGGGACAGCGAGAGAGAGAGAGAGAGTGAGAGGGAGATGCAACCGTGTAAACAACAAACGTCAGTTGGAGTGATCTGGACCGTTGATTTTAAATGGCATGAGCGTATCAGCCAGCAGATTTTCACGTTGGATACAATCGGGTGCCAGTCTGGCAAATTTAAATAAACAGCTTGGCATTAAATCTTTGAAGGAAAATCTGCGGTGTAGTGCGGTTAATCAGACTCAGAAATGACATGGCGTAATATTATTGGTGGTCAACGTTGGTCAGCGTGACAGCCAAAGAAACACTATTTCTTTTCTAGGGATTGAGAATATATATACATTTTTTTAATTTCATTTTTCAAAAGTCAACTATCTCTTTTGACAAATTAAACTGTTAATTTAATGGTTCATGATTTATCATAATTTGAATTGTTAATGAATAATTAAAATACACCAACGGTGTTGTAACTATGCATAACAGTAAAAAAATTAAAAAAAAATCATGTTAACAAAGCTTTACACCTCAAAATATATATATATATATATATATATATAGACACGTACGCGCACACGTATATATATTAAAATCAAAAAATAAAATAACATAAAATTAATATAAAATAATAAATAAATTAATTAATTAAAAAATTCTCTCATCTCATTTATTTTAGTTTTATAATGCTCTTAAAATTATTAAATAAATACGTAAATATTTGTTAGTTTTTTTTATTAGAATTAATTTATAAAAAAAATTAGATAAAATTATATAATTTTTAAATATTTAGAGTCCAAGTATGATTAGAAAAAGACATGGGTTATTCTATAAATTCAATAAACTTTTTCAATAAACACCCTAACATTTTTTATTATTTTCGAATCAGTACCTCTCTCTTTTCTTTTTCTACAATTTCGACCATGTCTTGATCACCATCTTTCTAACCTCCGATCCTCCTAATTTTCATTCCACCTCCGCCAATCTCGCCGCATTCCCACTTTCGATAAGCTGGCAAATTTTGCTTAAAGTTTTGAAAATTTTTAAATTTAATATTCCGATCAATCCTAATCTCCTATTAAGAAATTGAACGTATCGATAAACTCAACTCAACTCGACTTTTTCTAATGACTTTACCAGTGTTATAACTTTTTGGTGAGATTTTCTATTAGATAAAAAAAACGAACACCACTACAAACTCTGGATGTCAAAAATTATAAAACTCTTGTAGCCCAGATTGCTAGATATTTCATTGTCTTCTGTGTTAACCAACACTCCTCACACACATGACCTTATTAGCTTAAACAACATTCTATTTGTACCCCAAGTTGATAATAACTTGATTAGTGTTTCTTAGTTACATCATGATAACAATATCATCATTGAATTTAACATAAATAATTGTGTTGTCAAGGACCGAAAGAGGGGGAGAGTTTTGCTTCAAGAAAAACAACAATATCAAATGTTGAAGTGTGAAGTTATGCAACCTCAAACACTTAGGATACTTAGCTAGCTTGTCTAGGTTTTCATCTACAAATTCAAGGTTTGTTAACAATAAGTCCTGCCATAGTTGTTTTTCAAATGATTTCAAAACTCGACAATTTACAGATACCTAGCATCGAAAGCTAATTTACTCATGTCATGTAATGTTCTTAAATTATTAAATAAAATTACTTTGGCTTCTATTCATTTTTCCATTTAGCTTGTGATTATGGAAAAATGCATAAAATGCATATGTGAATTCAGTTCAATAGTTATAAATTCTACAGTACTTTCGTTGATTACTTCACCAAATTCACTTGGATTTTTCCCTTGGTTTATAAATTTAATGCACTCACAACCTTTAAGCTATTCAAAAATCAAATAAAAAAGACTCTTGTACTTAAAATTATAACCTTGTAATATGACTTGGGGACAAAGGTAGCAGAGTTTAAAGACTAAAAATTTCTTGCTTGAACACAAAACTAAATTAATCTATAGTTATCCATACACATACCATCAAAATAAAAGAGTTGAGAGGAAAAATAAACAGATACTTGAGACAAGTTTAATTCTTTTTCATTATAGTATGCCCTTGAAATTTTGGCAATAGACTTTTTTACAGTAATCAGCTTGATCAATAGATTGCCAACCCCCCACCTTAACTAACTAATCTCCTTATGAAGTCATTTTCAATTTCAAGTCTGATTTGATATCTCTAAAAGTATTTCAATGAGAGTGCTACCCTTTTTTAAGACATTGAAGCAAACAAAATTTTTTTCCCCTTTTATAAAGGTTGTTTGTGTTTGTGTTTGCATCCCTGTAAGAAATGTGAATTTCATTGAGAATATCTTCTTTTTTGTTGCCTTAAAACCAAGTTTTGTGTCTTTTCTCACTTAAGTTAAATACCAAGTTTGATAGTCAGTTTCTTTTTACACTACATATAATTGGTTTTCTTAAGTTCCTCAAAACACTTTAAGAGAGACTTTTGCCCAAGTCCACAACAGCTAAACAGTCTCTTTCTTCAAGTTATGAGCAAGCCACTCTCAATTCACATTCAACACCCTAACTTCACTTGTATAAACTAGACAACTCCAAGGCTCTTCTCCTTCACCTCAAAACCGTATGAACACCAACCAAGCTTTGACATGCCATCCCATGATCATTGAAAGTAAAGTTGGCATCTATGAACCCAAAATTTATATTGTTGAGCTGGATTTGAACTACAATATGAAATTCTTCCAAATGAAGATAAGGCACTCAAGGATCTTAAGTAAAGGCTAGCTATACAATAAGAATATAAAGATTTAATCAAGAACAAAACTTGAGAGCTTGAGTCCTATAGACCCGGAATAAAAATTATTGGCAACAGATGAATTTTCAAAGTTAAGAAAAATTCAAATTGTATTGTACAAAAATACAAAGCAAGATTAATGGCTAAAGGGTTTTCTTAAACACTTAAAATAGATTTTTCTCAAACGTTCAGCCTTGTCATCAAGGCATTCACTATCAAGATTATTTTCACTTTGGTTGCACAAGAACTAGTCATTAAGGTAGATTGATATCAATAATGTGTTCTTAAATAAAGACTTCATAGAGATTGCTTTTATAAAGCAACCAATAGATTTCACAAGATCAAACATTCCTAACCATGTATACAAGCTAAGGAAGGCTTTGTATGGTCTTAAACAAGCCTGAAAAGTTTTTTACAACAAGTTAAATTGAACCTTGTTAAAGTGGAAATTCATTAATGTTCAGTCAAATGTCTTTATGTTTTATAAGTTTGCAAAAGAAAATGCCGTTCTACTTTTAATTTATGTAAATAATATCATTATAACTAAAAGTAATTTAAAATAAATTAAAAAAGTACTGAAACTGCTAAATGGTACATTTTCCTTGAAATGCCTTAAAAACTTAAGTTATTTTCTTGGATTCAAGATTACAAGAACTTCAAGCTTTATCTTCGTGTCATAGTCCAAATACCATTGAAGAATTCTTTCTCAAGACAAACATGCAGAATTGCAAAGGAACCTTAAACTTTTATGGCAATTAAGAATAAATTCAAGAAGCTTTATGGAAAACCCTTTCACAACAAAACCTTGTACAAGTCAATCATAAACTCCCTACAATATGCAATTTAATGTAAACTAAAAATTTCATTTACTGTCAATAAACTAAGTCAGGATATTATGAGTCTTGTGATGCTCATTGAAAGGCATGTAAAAGAGTGCTTAGATATTTAAAACAAACTACTTTTTTTGAATTGGTATTCAACGAAATAGATAACTTGGATTTGATTGGTTTCTCAAACTTAGATTGGGCAAGTGATGTGCATGATAGAAAATCAACAAGTGGTTATTGTGTTTTCATGAATGGAAATCTCATTTCATGGAGCTCAAAAAACTAGCAAAAAGTAGTTAAATCAAGTGCAAAGGCTAAATATAAAGCCTTGGCTCTCATCATTATTGAAATAAGTTAGATCAAATCTTTACTTGTTGAATTAAAGATTTAAGTCAAGAGCCCCTTAATTATTTGGTCAAATAGCACCAGTAGAGTAGCCATTGCTCAAAATCTTGTCTTTCACACAATAACAAACCACATAGAAGTGGATGTTCATTTCATTTGAGATAGAATTGCTAACAAGGAATAGGTGATCTTGTATGTTCCAACCAAGTACCAAATATCAAATATCCTTAATAAGCCTTTTCGAGAAGATAAATTTACTTCCTTTAAAAGCAAACTAAAAGTGGAAGAAGGAAGAGGGGAACTTAAGGCAAAGATAGAAAATATAGTCAAAGTGAGCCCATACAAGGAAAATTTCAGTTACAGGTTTTCAAGGTCATTTGTTGCTTTCATAATTTCAACTTTCTATTATGCTAGCACACAAAGATATTCTCATACAGTACGACAACACCTCATATTCCACCTTTTTGTTTGGTACAAATCCTTTATTCCATTTGTTTGTTGTTATTCCTTGTCCTTTAGCTAAATTAAGCTTGGGGTAGCTCAAGCCATTATTGCATATATGTTCTTCATTCCAGCATTAGCTGAGTAGTTTGTATTTTTTTTTCATTCAAGTAAGAAATAGAAGAAAATAAGAAGTTTCTCTTATTATTCATTTCTTAACTCGATGAAGGTGACATTTTGATCTTTTTCAGAGACTGATCTGGGATAATAGTCTAAAATTGTTCCTCAAGTTCTCCAACATTGGACTTGTCCACCTGAAAAAGCTTTGGCCAGAATGTCATCTGCAATCCGCCGATTAGATCCGGAAACGGCATTGGCAATAGTGATCACTCCAGGATTCTGGCTGCTTAATGCAGAGATTGAAACAGCATATCCGCATCCCACATTTCGCTGAAAGTGAACAAGTTCAACAGGGAACACAATCGCATCACCCTTTTGAAGAACCTTTGTGATGAGTCTATTGTCTGGATTAGATTCCGCAAATCCAACCATAAGGCTTCCATCAATCACTGTTAGAATCTCGGTGGCACGAGGATGAACATGAGGAGGAACCACGCCCCACGGCGCATAATCGATACAAGCCAATGAGACCGCGAGGATTCAATTGCACGAGCTTATGTATTTATAGTCAGTAGCAGTAGAAGGATTCAATTACATAATATTATAATCAATTAATTACATGGACAAAGTTAAAAGTCCTCCTCGGTGGGAAAGCGTGACCGACCGAGATTCAAATTAAACGTGTTGAAATAGTCTATACCCATCTTCAATTTTGAGCGTTAATTTTGTTGATAAAGAATCACAATTCCCCTTATAATTAAAATTATGTAACAAGTCAATATTTCGCTTTACCAATATATATAATCTGCAGAGTAGCGTAAGCACAATTTTGTATTTTAGTAGGCGACTTATAGCTGGACTGCCGGCCTCAATGTACTACTGCTTGTCGAACACTACTATTATTTTGGACATAGGCTTTTTGTCTGTTTCTGTTTGATGTAGTCAGATGCATCCAGTGCTCAATCAAATCCCAGGACAACGTTCGGCAGAGCTGCAAAAAAAATTTAAAAAGATTCAAAAATCTACTACTGAATGCAGACGGTTGCCATCGTCTTCAAAGACTTCTTCTAGCTTCATTAATTTGTATAATTTATGCATGTATCACTTCTGCTTCATCTATATATGCTGAATTCACTCTACACATTTGCTTCACAACTCTTAACTCCTTGACATTCTTCCATTTCTTGAAATAAAATTTCAGAAATACATTGTAAGCAGTAGAGGAAGAGAAATGGCAAAGAACAATCTCTTACTGAGTTTGATAGCTCTCACAGCTTGCACTCTTGCCATGGCATTTGAGCCTAGTCCTTTACAAGATTTCTGCGTCGCCGACACTTCTACCTCAAGTGAGGATTTCTTCCTATTAAACAACTTGTTAAATTTTGTACTGCTTCTAGTAGCATACGTTGCATTCTCTTGTAAATTTTAGATTCACTTTAAAACTTTTCTGCTTATTAATTGTATTCTGATCTTGTTTTTGTATTTATTCATCACAGCAAGAGTTAACGGCCGTGCTTGCATGGACACCAAACTTGTACAGGCCAGCCATTTTTCCTTCGACTGATTACATGTAGCTGGCAACACATCGAACCCCCTTGGCTCTAGGGTCACACCAGTGTCTGTGACTCAAATTCCAGGACTGAACACTCTTGGCGTTTCAATTGCTCGCATAGATTACGCGCCATGTGTTCTCGTACCTCCCCACTCGCACCCTCGTGCCACCGAAATTCTAACAGTCTTAGAAGGCATCCTTTTCGTTGGCTTTGTAACTTCTGACCTCGAAAATCGGCTAATCACCAAGGTTCTTCACGAGGGTGATGCATTTGTTTTCTCCGTTGGACTTATTCACTTCGAGAGAAATGTTGGCTGTGGCAGTACAGTCTCAATCTCTTCCTGAGCAGCCAAAATCCTGGTGTAATCACCATTGCTAATGCTGTTATCGGATCGAATCCGTCCATTTCTAACGATATTCTTGCTAAGGCTTTTCAGGTGGACAAGACTGTGGTTGATCATCTTCGTGCAAAATATGAGTGGGTTACTGAAAATCCATAAACATGACGAATTCAATATTAGTTTGATGTTGATGTTACCAAACTTTATGGGAGGAAATTGAAAATACCCCTTTTAACATAATTAATAAGATTCGCATGCTTCTTGACGTTCAGAGTTCCATATACCATTTTTTGGTACGCTGACACTGAAGGGGTATATATAATAGATGCTATGCCATTTTCAAAAACCTAATCAAAGGGGAGCCGACTAAAAACTTGCACTGTGCCAAAAACAATCTGACAAAAATTAAATCATTTAAATTTATTACGTCGACAGCAGGGTTCGAACCTGCGCGGGCGAAGCCCAACAGATTTCAAGTCTGTCTCCTTAACCACTCGGACATATCGACAGTAATATTGACGCGGTCTGCTAAAAGTATTTATAACGTTTATTAAACATATTAAATGCTCTCTCAAGACCAAAATAACCTACGTGCTACATGTTCAAACGCCAAATAATACACCACTTGGCCACGACGCACTCCCAAGTCTTCTCAAGGAAATTGTCGACGAGGGTTTCATACCGGATGAAAACACAACGGTTATTGTGATTTCAGCCTGAGCTAGTTTATCAAACGTCCAATATAGTAGGCTAGTACATAGGTTTATCTTTTGCAGAACAACACAGGGCAAGATGCTTTTGTGAAAACAGCTCTTATTAATATGCACCAAGGGCGGAAGTTTATAGGAAGCTTTGTTTACATTTTACAAAGTGGATTGCTAAGATGTTGTCCCTTGGACGACAATGATTGAAGGGTTAGCGAATTATGGACTTTGGAATCAATCTTTGTGCCTTTTTAATCAGACGGAGAGTAATGGGATACACCAAATGAAGCCACATTTGTTTCTGCGTTAGCAGCGTGCAGTCATTCTGGGTTAGTTACTGAAGGCCGCCAATAGTTCAGGAGAACGGAAATAGTTTACAGAATTCAACCAAATATTGAGCATGTTCGTTGTCTAGTTGATCTGTTGAGTAGAGCCGGGCTGCTGCATCAAGCAGAGGAGTTCATCGAAATGGTCCCAGAGGAGGACAAGATCATTGCTTATAAAACTCTATTAAGTGCTGGCATTAAACATCCAGAATTTGATCTTGGAGAGAATACTACAAATTATGTGATGAAGCTGGGCCCTCAGAGCCATGCAGTTTATGTCCTTTTATCAAACTTCTATGCTCTGGAAGGTCAATAGACAGAAGTTGCAGGGGCAAAAAGAAACATGAAAGATCTTGATACCAGGAAGAAGCCTGGAACATTATTATAAAAAAAAATTCAATGTAAGAATAACTCATTGTTCCAGTCCATTTGCCGACAAGTCTTCAGTTCAGACAACGCAGCTTATAAAAACTCTTACCAATTGGGTAACAGAATCATGTTGAACAAGCGTTCATTGTGCTTATGGTTTACTCATGCCAAATTAATGAAGGGAAAATAAGAAAGAAATTGCAGCCTGCATTGACTTAAAATAGAAAATCATGTAACGAGGTATTCTAATTGTAATGACAGTGCAAATTTACAGTTGAGAATACAACACCTCAAGTTGGATCTGCCCACGAAAAGGTTGAACATTATATCACACTGAACCTCCAACTGAACCTTCAAATTGACAATTTGGAGGTTCAAACAACACTTCAACAAGAGCCAGAACTACATCGTCGCTAAAAGTGAAAAAGAATTAACTTTCGCATCTACAAAGGCCATCATCCACCACAACTTTTAGCTTGAGATTGTTGCAGGTCTTAACTTTCTAGCCAATTTTAACACCAAACACCAAGCAACTGTTAGCACAAGTGCTAGGACCCGGCCTCCCACAAGACCAGCAAGAACAATCAAACAGAGAATTATATAACCCGAATTCCCCTTCCCTTCTATTTTCACAGTCTCCTCAACCGTACTCACTTCTGTCTCAGTTTGGGATTCTGTAGTAATCCCATCCTCACTTTCGCCTTGTCGACATTGAGACAACTCATCTTCAGAGTCAGGTCCTTGCTTATGTTGATCTTCCGGCCGATGAATGCTTGCCAATTTATCCTCTCCCAAGCAGCAATGATTTTCACAGCTTGGTTCCATCTCCATCTCCTTGGTCTGTTTCCCCTTCTTCGAATTCCGCAGCTTCTTGGGAACTAATTTCTTCACTAAAGTTGCTCTTATTTTCGCCCTTCGGCTTTGCTCCTTTTTACATACCAAAACATTAACTTTCTCCACATTTTCTTTGTGCTCAATTCTCTCCTTAATCTCCAAATCCAGATTTCTGGCTCCGCCATCACCAGTTACAGGTTCCAAATCTGTTTCCTTATTTCCAATCTCTTCAACATGCATCACCCCAACACCGTACGAATCCACAACTTGAATTTCTTCTACTGAAGAATCACACACATCATTATTACGTGCCATTGTTGAATCATCTCTACATCTCTCAATCTCTTCCGAAACAACATCTTTTTGCCAATTCAAAAATAAAATAATCTTAACTTTGTCCATAAAAGAATAAAACACTGTGCTTGCCTTGGAACACGGTCTCAGATACCACAACACACGCGTCCCGACAAACTCGACCAGCAGAAGCAGGAATGCCGACTTTGTGATACCAACCACCAGCCTTTTGTTGCTTAAAGCTAAAAGCACAACAAAAAACACCCTCAGAACTGCCACCAAAACTTTCTTCTTCTTCGATCCGTCACCACTGCTTCCATGATCACCATCACATTCTTCAATAAGTACCAACTGCTGAAATGGGGTACTGCTAATCTCATTCCTCGGCTTAGTTCTTTCAAACCCAGATGATAAATTCACCGTTCGATTATTATTATAACACGGCGGCGGCGGCGGCGGCGTTACCGTCATGGGATTAGAAATTTCCACCTGGGGTTGCAATTGAGATTTCTTCTTCGCCCGTTTTTTCAACCGATCTCGATTCTTGACGAATAGATCGACGAGAGAGGTGGGAAACCCGGTCTCTACAACAAGCGATCCGCCGCGTTTCGGTGGTGACTGAAGATCCGCCATCAAACGCGAAATCCTCGAAACCTTGTTCTTCTTCCATGGCAAAGGCATGTTATAACTACCTGAATAACTAAAAAAAAAGGAACACACACACTATTCTCTTCTCTCTTTTACAAACTGGGTTTCTCAGAGAGAATGAAATGGGTGCTGAAGGTCGTTGGAACAGGATTGTATAGAATTGGTCAACCTCATTACAGGCCTGTTTATTTTATAGAACCCCCTGAGAATTTAGAGAGAGAGAGAAAGAGAACGGAGAGAGAGAGATGCCTGATTGATTGAGTGGAAAATTATTGTAGAAATAAAGCGGGGGAAAGCCTTTAAAGTTCTGCGGTTGTTTCTGTTTTGGTTGAGAGTTTTTCTTGGAGGGAAAGAAAAAAGAAATTCCCCTTTTTTTAGGTAATCTTTGTTTTACTAATTTTAATTTTATCTACAAATTGATTTTTCACAATTATTCTTTAATTAAATTACACTTTAATATGCCTCCTTTTAATTATTTTTTTATTTTTTTAATTCATAAAATAATCAAACAATTAATCAATAATAAATTTAGTTACATGATCTTATTTTATTAATTTAACGTTTTATAAAATTCATGTATAATTTTTTAAAAATCTAAATTAGTTCGGCTAAATCTTAATTTTAAAAATTAATATAATAAAATATAAATAAATTCTCTATTTTTTTAAGTCAAATTGTTTTAGTAAATTTAATTAAATAAAAACAATTACTTTATTTATTTATATATTTTATTTAGACAAAGGAACCATATTTAATTGGTGGAGTAATCTTATTGGCTGGCCACGTAAAACTTATCACTTATGTGAAAAATGCTTTCAATAATTTTAATTTTTTTAAAGAAAAAAAAATGGAAAACAAAGGGAAACAATTGATTGCTTACAATCCTGCCGTGTTTAACTGTAAATGGGGCGGGCAAAAGGCTTCACCTTTTCATGAATAAGACATATTTGTTCCACTTCTAATAAATTAGTGCCCATTTAAATTACGGGCGTGCCCTTGGGGCATTTAGTTAATGGGAGGGGTACTCACTAATCTGGTCATATTAATAATAACAAATCAAGAAAAACTATGCCCTAGTTCGTAAAAACATAAAGCGGAGGGATCTGAATGTTATTGTCGGAATAAATGAGCAACAAATCTGCCGGGCGCATGAATGGATGGCCCCATCGCAAAGCACGCATGTCATAATTTCGCCGTGCGAGCGCGGAGGTGGGGCCCCGTCCCAATGCTTTTGTTGGGCGCATTCTAACTTATTAAATAAAAATAATATTTTTATAATAATAAAAAGAAAACAAAATTAGGAAAACGGTTTGGGGGGAGGGAGGGGAAGAATGAAGAGTAGGGGGTAAAGCAGGGGTGAAAGGGAACATAAAAATGAGAAGCACGTGACACTGGATTGGATGATGTCTTAATTTGACCGGATTCGTTGGTCTTAGTCTCTTTTGAGACAGCGCGACTTGTGTTTACAGCTGTTGTTATTATTCCTCGTACGTTATGAATCAGTCAAAAGATTTTTACTAAAAATGTATTGTTATCGTACTGCATTCTCATCTGCGTTGTAATAAACCTGTCGTCAAATGTCAAATTAAGACTAATTAATGCTTACCTCTTAATTTAGGGTAGAGTCCTAGACAACGTACACACAATGTCGGTTTTAGAAAACTGTGACTCGCTAATTTATCTTAAATAACTATTAATAAAATTATTTCAAAAATTCGTGAATAAATAGAAATAAATATAATAATATTAATATTAAAAATAGATTTTATTTTTTAATTAATATATTAAAAAAAATTATAAAATATATAATTAATTTATTATTGAATAAATTTTTTTATTAATTAAATAACTCATGTCGTATTATTTATGTTAGATACGAAAATACTATTTTATTAAAATTCTTCTGGTGCTAAACAGTGTCACTTCGGTCCGTGTCTCAATCAGCGGCCCCTTGAGTTTAGTTTCGGCCCAGCCTTTATCTCTTCTTATCTCCTCCACCAAACAGAACTTGCATTTTATGGTGATGTTCATTTCATTTGTTGAATAATTAATTATTTTATAAATTCTAAAATTTATTATCCAAATTGTCAAAGACATATCATCACTTAAAATATAAATTACATTAAATATTTAATATTAATTATATTATTTATTTTATTTTTAAAATAAAAATAGCAAATACTTTTGACACGAATTTTTTTTTAAAATAAATATATATTTTTTGTTAATAAATAAAAAAAAGTACTTAAAATGCTTTTGAATCAATAATTTTATTAATTTTTAAAATATATTTAATATTTATTTTCATAATAGTGTTCTTGAAAGTATTTATAGAATAAATAAATAAAATATGAAAATTCACTTTTATTTAGTATAATTAGTATTTTGTAAATGATAATGTTAACCCCTTTTTCCAGAACAATGTTATTTTTTAAAAAATAAATAAATAAATTACTATAATTATTAAAATATGTGATGATTATACTCCCCTCTTATAAATAAATAATACTAATTATTATTTAATCATTGTAAAAATTGAGGAGAAGTTCATTGTTTAATCATTATAATCAAAATCAATACTTATAATTATTTATTTTGTCAAAAAATTAGAATTTTTAAATTAATGTAAAATGCCATAATATGTAATATTAATCAATTAATAAATAATAATATTATTATTATTATTAGCTTCCAGAAGTCTCCATGCATGCAAGGAAATTAAAATAAATTAATAAATAAATAATAAACTAAAAATAAAATAAACCACCAAAATAAACAGTCCCCGCCTTTATATATTATTTCGCTTTTCTCCCCAATCCTCAGCCCTTCCAATCTTCCCCAACTGTTTCTCCAATTTTCCCTCGCTTTCCCGAGAAAGAGAAAAATAAAAATGAGAGAAATCTTGCACATCCAGGGTGGTCAATGCGGCAACCAGATCGGATCCAAGTTCTGGGAGGTGATCTGCGACGAACACGGTATTGACCCCACGGGAAAGTACAACGGAGACTCAGATCTTCCGCTCGAACGTATCAATGTTTATTATAACGAGGCCAGCGGCGGTAGGTACGTTCCACGCGCCGTCCTCTTGGATCTTGAGCCTGGGACCATGGACTCCGTTAGATCCGGGCCGTTTGGCCAAATATTCCGGCCCGATAACTTTGTCTTTGGACAGTCTGGCGCTGGGAATAACTGGGCTAGGGGGCATTACACCGAGGGCGCTGAGTTGATCGATTCTGTTCTTGATGTAGTAAGAAAGGAGGCTGAGAATTGTGATTGCTTGCAGGGTAATGAAACGCATAATCTTATGTTTATGCTTATGCCATGTGTTTTGTTTCAGTTGTTACGATTTGGGTTTGTTGTGATTGATATTATGCAGTTTATTTATTCCTTTTTTTTTGGATTGGACTTGCATCGTTTGAAAATATTTTAGTTTCGAGTACATATGTGTTCGACTTAGTTCATTGATGGAAGCTTGAATTTGTTATGTATTAAGTTCTGGTTGCTGCTTCTAGTTTTGTATGACTCTTCACTGATTTTGCATTTGCTTTCTACAAGTCGCCATTTAAGGATATTTATGAAGATTGAATTGTTTGTCATTCTAAAATTTATGGTGTAAATTTTCACTATTGATTCTGTTTCTAGTTTCGTAAAGAAAAATTCACTTGCTGGAATTTGTAGAACTATCTATCAGGATCCAGTGGAACTCAAATTTTGTCATTGTTGATGATGTCTTTATATGTGTTGCTGGCTGTATTTTCAACTTTGATTAGTATCTTGCTATTTATTTTGGCTAAAACTCTGTGTTTCTCTTTTCAAAACTGCAGTTACTGCCTCCTCGTGATTATAATTTTATCTTGTAATTTGGTATACGTTCTTGCTTTTTATGATAAATGAAAATAAGATCTTGCATATTGTTTTAAACATTTTTTCCAATTAACATTTTTTGAACATTTTTCAATTTGGTGATCTCATATCAAGTGAAATAATTCGGTATTCCTGTTGAAATTCCTGTCCGTTTCAAAGCTCACTTGTTAGCTTTTCAACAGGATTCCAAGTCTGTCATTCTTTGGGTGGAGGTACTGGTTCTGGCATGGGAACCCTTCTTATTTCCAAGATCAGAGAGGAGTATCCAGATCGCATGATGTTGACATTTTCTGTCTTCCCATCTCCTAAGGTATCAGACACAGTTGTTGAGCCGTACAATGCAACCCTGTCAGTACATCAGCTTGTTGAGAATGCCGATGAGTGTATGGTGCTGGATAATGAAGCCTTGTATGATATTTGCTTCAGAACACTCAAG
The DNA here is from genome assembly GCA_019650275.1 of Xylocarpus granatum. Lineage (NCBI taxonomy): Eukaryota > Viridiplantae > Streptophyta > Magnoliopsida > Sapindales > Meliaceae > Xylocarpus > Xylocarpus granatum. The sequence goes on from BNST01002146.1 coordinate 46,850, forward strand.
CTTGCCACCCCTACTTGTAAGTAAAAGTCTTTTGATTGTCATTTTTAACTTAAAAATGTATATAGAATGAAGTTGGTGATTAATTTCTGATGTGGTATTTGGTATCTCATGTACAAATATGGATTAAGCTCTTTCATCCATTGATGAATTGTGGTTCTCGTATGAGTTGCTCACTAGTAGTTCTTGTAAGTAGAAGGCGTGTTACTTGTGAGTCTCTTTGCCATTGGATAGTTAGAAACTCTCACATGTTTGGTCTGAATTCTCTATCATCATGCCATACTTTCTCTTACATCCACCCACCAACCATTTTCTTTTTGCCTTCTCAAATAAAGAAGGAAATGACACTGATACTTTATATAGTCTTTGGATACTTTCTCTGAAGTCTCCATACTCAGTAAGATGTATGAGCTGACATTTGTGCTGTGCTTTGTCTGTTGTGCCTTATCTCAGTTGGTGATCTTAACCATCTCATTTCTGCTACCATGAGTGGCGTCACATGTTGTCTTCGATTCCCTGGACAGCTGAACTCTGACCTCAGGAAGCTTGCAGTTAACCTTATCCCTTTCCCACGTCTCCATTTCTTCATGGTTGGCTTTGCACCCTTGACATCCAGAGGATCACAGCAGTATCGTGCCTTGACTGTACCTGAACTAACCCAGCAAATGTGGGATGCCAAGAACATGATGTGTGCCGCTGATCCACGTCATGGTCGCTACCTAACTGCTTCAGCCATGTTCCGTGGTAAGATGAGTACTAAGGAGGTTGACGAACAAATGATCAACGTCCAAAACAAGAACTCATCATACTTTGTTGAGTGGATACCAAACAATGTCAAGTCAAGCGTGTGCGACATCCCTCCCAAGGGTCTGAAAATGGCATCCACTTTCATTGGAAATTCAACTTCAATCCAGGAGATGTTCAGGAGAGTTAGTGAGCAATTCACAGCAATGTTTAGGAGAAAGGCTTTCTTGCACTGGTACACTGGTGAGGGAATGGACGAGATGGAGTTCACTGAGGCAGAGAGTAACATGAACGATTTGGTGGCAGAGTACCAGCAATATCAGGATGCAACTGTTGACGATGAGGAATATGAAGAGGAACAAGAGGAGGTTGCAGATTGAGTTACACCATATTCTTCTATTCCTGGTTAAGTTTGTCGTCTCTTGTTGGCTCTCATTTCAGTTTGTGACTAAGTTTATTTGGTTGAGTGGTCAACTTTAGATTTAAGACTTGTGAGTGTATATGTAATGTGGGTCATTTGACTTAAGAGAAATGGGTTTGTTTTGGATGGATTTGTGTATTGGGTAGTGAAATATATCTTTTAAGCTAAAAATATTGTCTAGCTTTTGTAATGAGCGTGGATTGCATCTGTTGTTGTATTGATACTTTATAGTCATGAGACGAAATTGGAAAATACTGATGGCAACTCTGTGCTATTGACTTGGGATTAAAACTTTATTGCTGATTGCGGTGCATCTGTTGTGCTTTGACAATCAAACTAAAACACTGTCAAACGAAAAAAAAAGTGTTACTTTACATGTGACCCAAATTTGAAAGAGTTAAATAACAGTAAAATATTTACAAAGATTATAAAAATTTATATAATTTATAAGTAAATTAATTATTAAAATATTTTTAATTATAAAGAATTATGAGTCTTCAAAATAAAATTTTGAAATTAAATATATAAATGAAAGAAAATTTTTAAAAATCTTAATATTTAAAAAATTAAGTGATAGTACAAGTTATTTTCTAAATATATAATTTTTTAATCATTTAAAATTATAATAAATTATATGAATTTTAAGTTGTTAAATATGCTATTGTTATATATATAAAAGTATGTATTATACACACACACACATGCACATGCATGCTATGGTACGAGACAAAAAAATACTTATTTTCAAATGTTTCTTACTATTTGAACATTATAGAAGCATTATTTAGAATTTATTAAAATATTTATAAGACTTAAATATTTTATAAATTTCTTTCAAACTTTACTAGAAATATCCTCGTTCAAATACTATTTAATAATACTAAATAATAATTTAATAATAATTAAATCAACATATTCGTTAACTATATATTGTATGTCAGATAAAACATAAGTAAGGAATATAATTTTTAAAAAAAATAGACAGTCATGTTTGAAAGTAAGAGTTAAATCCTTACATGCACTGATTTTTTTTATACAAATGTGAAATTTACTACACCCAAAGATACCTCTAAAGATCTCCCTTATATTATGCGAAATAATGAACAATAATAATAATAATACCAAATTCGAAGTAATAACCACACTAACAATAAAAGTTTCATAGATCTTATAATTTATTACTAAGAAAATAATAAAATTGATTATCATAACACACAAAACTTAACTTTCATAAATTTTTTTTTACAAAATTACTTTTTAATTACTTGAAATACAATATACATGTTCATACTTAAATACCAATGTATTTGATATAAAAGTATCACAATAATATAATCATGAACAATTAGAATAATAATAATATATATACTTATAAATAATCACATAAACATATAACGATATCAAAGTAATATTTTTATAAGAGTTTATAATTAAAAAATATATATACATAGGTTTGTGGTGATTTTCTTTTAAAAAATTTAGTGTACTTACTTTTTGACAATTATAATAAAAGTTAATTTAAGCACCTTAACCTATAATTAAAAAAAAATAGTATTCATAAAACTTCTATACACTTTCATAAAGCACATATAATTTCATTAAACTTCAAATTCCTTATAAAATTAAGTCTTTAAATAGTTTAAATTTAATCACTTATATTGACAATACTACGTTATATGTTGAGGAACTTTCAATATTTGATTTTTTAGAAAATACAATACATTCTAAATATTATAAAATTTTATAAAAATAATAAAAACATATGGATAAAAATCCATCAAAAGTTTTGGATCCAAATTCATGCTCTATCTTAAATAAATTTTGATTTTAAAAGATCAAATTCTATCAAATACAAATGGATAATGAACTAATTTTATTCTAAATTTTATAACAAATCAAAATATATAGAATTTTTAACTTAAAATTTTAGTATGATAAACTAGATATAATAAAAAAAATTAATATATAAAATTTTATATTTTTTTCAAAATTCTTTTATTAACTAAAATAATTTGCTATTCAATTATTTTACAAGAACGAGTAATTTTCTCTATGCTAGAGTCAAATTTAAAAAATTATTAAAAATTAAAAATATGATATTTTTTACTCAAACAAAATCATAGTAACTTCAAAGATGTCGTCGAATTTATTCATTTAAAATAGTTTTAGCAAATTCAAAACGCAAAATTTTACACAATTTATAAATTAAGTCATTGTCATAATATTACGTGTGAAAAAATTTTATTTTTCTTTAACTCTCTCTTCGCAAATAAAATTTTTTAATAATAAAAATTTAAACCCTAACATCACATTTTGATTATAAATTTCAATCATCATAATCTATATAACTTAAATAATAAAAATGCTTATTAAACTAGTAGAAAATCATTAATCTATAAATCAATACAAAATAAAGAAAAAAAATTTGCTATTTGTCCCTTTGTCTTTTTTCCTACTTCAGTCTCTTACTTTTGTTCTCTTTCTTTCTCATAAATGTACTAAAATTTTAAATACAAATCGACGATTCCATTTATAAACCAATTTAATTTTTAATTTAACTTCCTCTCTAATATAAAACCTTCCTGATTTGCATGGTTTTACTTGGCTGCCAAAAGCAACTTGGAAGAAGTCATTAATTTCTTTGTAATTAACAAAGAAAGAAATTGGTGATAATAGAATTAACATGCAAAATAAGATAAGATTAAATAAAGTAATCAAGCATTAGGAAAATTAAACATCATTAGCATGCTCCTAATCTTGTCTTTCATTAGATCATAATCCAATTCATTTTACCATTGTTGACAGAATTTGTAAAGAAAAGACCAAGTCACTTAGGTCGTTTATTGAAAATTATATACAAGAATTGGGGAATAACTAACTCATTTGCAATGACAATTTATCATTAAACAATCATGAATGGACGGCATCTCTTACTCTCTATAAATTGAAGCCATTGCACCCGTGCATTCCTACCTGATCAGAAATAGAAACCTAATATAATTATTCTTTCACATTATGGCAGCCAAAATTCTCCTGTTGTGTCTCATTTCTTCTTTTACTTTAATTGCATTTGCATCTGATCCCAGCCCTCTTCAAGATTTATGCGTTGCAGACCTCGAAACTTCAGGTATTTTAAGTAAATTCTAGATAAATGATGTGACATAATTATATAATTAAGATATATGTCAGTACATACATAAACAATAAAATTAAGAATTTGAATAAGGGATAACTAAACAATAGTACGAACTCCGAAAATCTGGACTAAATCCGATGGAAAGCAACTTACTCAGCGGGGACTTGGTTTGGTGATTTTTGGGAGTCGCTTGGCGACTTAGCATAAAATATTAATTAATCATTTAATTAACAACTAATGACGATGATTGATCGTCCAGATTGTCCAGAAGTAAAAGGACCAAGTCCAACACGAAATTTATACCAAAACATAAAGGTAATTATTGAGAAATTGGAGAATATCATGAGCTCAGAGATTTGGCCTGGAGATCTTGCTCGCCTTTTTTGATGTATGCATGTTAAGACAGAAAGCCAGATGATGAAATTTTCAACCCCCTGGATGGCTTGCATGCATATATAATATATATATATATATATAGAAGAGGGAAGCATTACGTGCTTATAATTCACAAATCAAAGAAATTAATTTTCTAGCATTCCGAATAACTCCACCCAAGTTTTCTTTGATACTATTATTGGGAGAGTTTTCCCTTTAAAACCCTTCAAATGAATTCAAAAACCATTCACTTGCTAGGATTCCTTACTCAAATAACTCATTCATTTAAAATAAAAAATTACGGTCTTACGGTATAAAATATTCATTTTATAAATAATTATAAACAATCTTTTATTTAATATATCATGTATAATATATAAATTACACATTTTATAATTAAGAGCTTGTAAGTATACATATACTTAAATTACATGTAAATCCAATTTATTAAAAGAAAATATTATTACAATAAATACTTGGTATAAATCATAACTTTAATCCCAACAATGTCAAACCAAGGTAAGAAACTATGTTCACATGTAAGTAAATACTACGTTACTAGTTTGTAAAGTAATTTGTTTTCTCTTTTGGATTCATGACAGTGCCTGTGAATGGATTTGCCAGCAAAGATGCAAAGCTTGTTGAAGCCAGTGGGCGACATCTTACGGGAAACACATCAAATCCTTTCGGTTAAAGGGTAAATACAGTAAACGTTACCCAGATTCTGGGACCGAACACTCTGGGGATGTCAGTGGTTCGCATAGATCTTGCACCATGGGGAATCAGACCACCTTAGACTCAACCAAGGGCAACTGAGGTTCTGACAGTCCTGGAAGGAAAAATTTAAGCAGGGTTTGTAACTTCTAACCCAGAAAATCGACTGATCACAAAAGTTCTTGAGAAGGGCGATGTGTTTGTTTTTCCCAGTTGGTCTAGTTCACTCCCAACGCAATAATGAAAACTGTAACGCTGTGGCTGTCACTGCTGTTAGCAGCTAGAATCTTGGAACTGTCGGCATTGCTAATGCAGTTTTTGGTTCTAAGCCTGACATTTCTAGCGACCTCCTGGGAAAGCCATTCCAAGTTAACAACAACGCGATTCATCAAACACAGGCAAAATTTTAGACAATTAAATGCCGATGACATGAAAAATAATTCGGTTCTTCAGAGAAATCCCTTCATGTCTGCTTTTGTTTCCCAAAGTGTACTTCCCTGTGTGGTCTCAGGACTTTGTTTCATTGTGTGTTTGTTCTTCATTAGGAATCGTATTTCGTCTGTTGATCAATTCTAACAGAAGAATTATCAAGTCCAAAAATTGCTTAAGATTATTTTCGTGAATTTTGGCAACTATTAATCAGCATAAATTCTGACAAAACACCAATGCATGCACGAGAGAAGGGTGGTTCATCGATTAGATATATATATATATATATACATATTTTGAACATAAAAGTTGTAAAATTCTTCCATCAATATCTCTTTTAAAAGCAGCTATGATTAGACATTCCTATTTCTTGACTTATCTTTGGTACCATACGCACATCATAATAATAATAATTATATTATATTATGTGCATAAATATATCTATGAATGTCTACAATAAGGAAGAAGTTTTCGTTGAGTGAATTTTAGATAAATATGCTGTAACTTTTAATCAACAATCTACTGTAAAATAATATTGAACTACTATCGAGTATAAAAACAAACATAACATAAGACTGCTTCAAACATTTTCAAATGGAGAACCCTTAATTTCAAGGCTAAAATTTAGAACTAATCCTCTCATCAGATTAATGAATTGTATCGTTTACTACAACAAATGTCCGTCGCAGAATTTCTTCTATGTCCATTTTCGTCGCAGGGGCGGAGATTTATTCATATTCTAATTTTAGAAATACTGCTCTATGTTGATCTGAGCCAATCATTTTCTTCCTCATTTCTGTCATCTCGATAATTGACATTACAAACTTTCTCTCCATTTTCATTGAGTCAAAAATTTATGAAGCAAAACCCGGAGAGCCATCCAGCTGTTAGGCTGTTTGCATGAGAAAATTTACAGCCAATAGTGCCACGAATTTCTCAACAAACGATCAATCTTGTACAGCCTTTTTATTGCAGTTTTACAGAAGTGCCAGTTTCTAAATTTCTCCCTATAAAAACAAAGATTCATTGCATGATTTTACCACCGCTTCGGGCCATTCATTGCCTATACGACTTCATATTCACTATTACAAAATGGCCACTCGGATATTCCATTTTGGACTTATCGCTCTTTCATTCTTTACAGCCTGCTTGGCTCTTGATAATAATAATCTTCTCGATTTCTGCGTTGCAGACCCACAAAGCCAAGGTCATAATTAAGACCGATCCTGAGATTTTACTATGAATTGCTTATGATCTATCTATATGTCTGTCTTAACTTTATTGTGTATTTTTTTCAGTGTTTGTGAATGGTGTAGCATGCAAGGATCCAAAGCAAGTTCAGGCTGCCGATTTCTTTCTCAGCGGGCTACACAAAAGCGGAAACACATCAAACCCTATGGGTTCTAAGATTACTTCCGCAAATGTAGCTCAAATTCCAGGGCTTAACAGTCTTGGAATCTCCTTAGTTCGTATTGATTTTGCAGCATCGGGAGTAAACCCTCCTCACATTCACCCGCGTGCCTCCGAAATTCTGACAGTCCTGCAAGGCAACCTCGAAGTTGGATTTATTACCTCAGCCCCCGATTATCGTCACATTACACAGATTTTGCAGAGGGGTGATGTATTTGTTTTCCCTATTGGTCTCGTCCATTACCAGAGAAATCTAGGAAATACCAGTGCTGTAGCCATTGCTGCTCTCAACAGCCAAAACCCTGGAACCAGTGCAGTTACAACTGTACTTTTTGCATCGAACCCAGCAATCAAGGATGACATTCTAGCCAAGGCTTTCCGGACCGATGCGAAAGTCGTCAGTGACTTGAGTTCCAAGTTCTAAACCTGCAATAAGGATAAACTAACTCAGAAGATGGGGAAATATTTGATTATCCAGCTGGTTTAGCAGCATTTATTTTTGAGTTTTCGTTTCTTCATTTAATTTTTCATTCGATTTGGTCATTTATTTATAATCAGTCAATCATTACTCATTAATTATATTATTAAGTGTTTCAAGTATCTCAGTTCTCTTCGAAGTTATATGTTTGTGAAATTCCTTGGTTTGACATATATACCTGTGTGTTTGTGTACATACGTGCTTTAGGATCTTGACCTTCAAAGTAATTTCAAAGATAACACAAAACAGCAGCAATCAACTATGAACAAGGATCGAATAATCAGCAATCTAAAAACAATGAATCGAACACACAGAAAACACATTTACGTGGTTCGGCTACTTGCCTATATCCACGGGGACAAAACTCTCACATAATCATTATTAACAAGAAAAAATACCACAGATACAAAGAAGAGACTCAGAGCTTTTCAACAAGCACAAGAACACCTAATTCTATCAACTATGTCTCTAGTTTTCGTAACTTGAAATTTGCCACCAGAATCAGCCTTTTTGTTCAGGTATTTCTGGAAACCAAGCTAATCGACATAACTGAAACAACCGACTCCTGTGCCACGTCATTTAAAATTCTGAGTAGCCCCACTCTGATTTATGAGAACACTCCTCCACAGCGCGCGTGCGCGTGTGCTGAATTCGGAGTTATCAAAATAAATCGAGAAAATGCAATTCTCAAATGAATAAATAGTGTTACTTCTCGTCTCAGACACAAGCGGTGCGGTGACAGAACATAAGCACTTGAAAGCACCTGTCTTGTGTTATTGCTATCAGCGTCACACCTGTATGCCATTTCTCACATGCTGTCTTTTTTCTGCACTAGATAAACCTTCACTTGCCGGCATTTTGCATTTCGGTATAGCTTCCATTTGCTGATATAAAATCCTTGATTGAAGTGCTTATACTTGCTATTCTATCTGGCATTTGTGCATATAAGCATATTATTGAATGGGTATGGATTCGTTTCCTTTGCAGAAGAGGACAACAAACTGGAAAAATGTGGTCTAAATTATGCACAGGGTTGGCTTCTTGAATTCTAGGGATGATTAGCAGGTAAGAAAACCAAGTTATTGCAAGTTTCTCTTTCGAACAAACGTCTCCACTTGTGAAGAACTTTATAGTTGTTGCCTGAAGAGAAATTATTGCAGTTAATTTTTCTAACATTTGATTTCACTTCTCTCTTAACTTGCATATGCAAACAATAAGTTTTAAAATTCTCTCGATCAAAGCATAAAAAGGTTTCAATTGAACCATAGAAAAGGAGAGATTCAAGAGAGGAAAGAATGATAGGAGGGGGAAAAGAAATTTGAGAAAAAAGAAAAATAAATGCAGAAAATGTAGAAAGGAAAGGCAGCAGCAATCAATCACAGAAAGTAGTCCTCACGTCTGATATTGCAAGCCTGTGGAGAAACAACCATACAGAGTTGCCTCTTTCTAAAAGATCTTGCAAGTGCGTGCATGGTTGTTCTTGTTTGTGTGCAAAACAGTACAAGTGCGCAGGTAGGTGTGTGTAAATGTATTTTCAAAACTTTCATATCAACTGCAAATATCGGCAGGGTGGCTAAGAATAAGTGCTTGCCCAACACATGCGGAAATTGATTGTTTTGAGGAATAAAATTGGCCAAAAAAAAAGTATAGATACTCTTTTTTGAAAAAGAAGATTATATTGTTGCCCCACAGCTGTTATATTTTAGGAAAAAGGAAATTCATAGTACTCGTATAAGATAAATATAGATATAACCAAATAAAGGCAGATTACAATGCTGCTTCTGTTTCGGTCTAGATCTAGTAATGATTGACCATGCCATTGTTGCCTCTGCTTCACTTTAGCAAAATTTTCCACCGCCTTCTTATCCTTGTCTTCACTAGTAGGCAATGACAGAGCAGCTCCAGAGTCCAGAATTTCCATTTCTGACTTTTCATCAGTTGAAGCTTGTAATTTTCCACTATGATTTTGGACTTCGCGAGCTTCCATATTTTCAGAGGATATAACATTCTCAAATGTTAGCTTGCAAACTGAAGCACCAAAAGCATCTTCTCTCCACCTTCCCCTTCTCTGCTTTTGTTACTGAGACTCAATGAAGATCTTGGTTGTGCGAACATTGCTGCACCTTCTTTCATATTTGCACTGTCTGTCATTTGCTATGACTGTGACTCTACTTCACTCAGCATCCAGGAAGCAAATTGAAAGGACTTAGCCAACGACTCATCCAATTTGTTGTTCCCAGATGAAGCTCTTACAGACTCAAGCAAATATTTTGCCTCAGCAATCATGTTCAAATGCATCAAGCAGATTGCCAGGCTGCACTACTTGTTCTTGTCGGGTTCCAGAGAAAGAGCTTTCCTGCAAAAAGAAATCTCTACATCAAATATGGCAGAAAGTTGAATGTGTTGGTATATCTTTCAGTTCATGAAGAAACTTACATATAATTTTGTTCAGCAGTCTCATAATCATGTTGTTGCAAGTAAGCCCAGGCCAAGTTTCCTAGTACCCTGAAGTATTTTAACAACCAATATCAAATAAATGAAAAAGGACATTGAGTGAAGATAAGAAAGAACAAGAATATACGTAAATACCCAACTAGATAACTCCTGTACAACAGTTATTTGAGTCTCACTGCCCTAAGATCTAGCAATCTTTGTACTCTTTCCACCAAAAGCTACAACTTCTTCTATTCTTTTCAGTTTGCACTGAAGCAACTTGATTTGTTCTTCAATCCTTTTAGACCTCTGTAAAGACAAAATGATCTTCTTTTCAAAAGGGAAAAAAAAGGTACAAACTCAAACATATGTCTCAATAAAAAGGTAACAACCTACCATAATCAGTCTCTCTCCCTTTCTAGACTTGAATCAAACATTTGAACTGATGCATCTTACTGATAAAATATGAGAAGCAATGGACAGATATCAAAATTATACATATGTGCCTAATAAAAACATTCTAGTGGTTGACAAATCAGACCCCCAACCCAGCCTTTCAGTTAGAACAGCTTAAGACAGTAAATGAGAAGGAAGGATAAATTAAAACAAGTAGTTCTTTAGAAGGGAGAATGCTTGACCTGGAAGAGTTCAAGCAGTACATTGTCAAGAGATTTCCGAGAATCATTAGTGCAGAGATGACAAAATGACTTGATCGCCTCAACTGCCTCATCAGATCAATTCAACTGTTTCATCACAATTGCCATATCTTTGAAGGCACTATCAACTCGATCCCCTGCATTGATAGCAACCCAGAACAGGGAAATGGCCCTACTTGGATCCTTCTCAATCAACCGTAATTAGACAATCACCGTATCAGAATCGCAGAAGCAGAGAAAATTGATAAGTTTATTTTAACTTTTTCTAAATGATTAACATAGAATATTAACCAAGCAACTACCATTTAAGCCCAATTTTTTTTTGCCACAAAGACATTACTTTCTACCGTACAGAGCAAAGGATATGGAAAGCAGTTTCGGCCGATTGTAAGTATAAATGCTTTGAGCAAACAATCACTTACAAAACGCTTTTCCAAAAATCAACCCGAGTTATTCACTTGCAAAATGTATTTTTTTTCCAATTAAAAAATCAATTTTGGGAATTTCAACCGAAAACTCTAAGATTAACAAGAAAATGTGATTTATCAATTGAAAAGCACTTCATCGACAGCACTCCCACACAGGCTATGAATTGCTTGGCAATGAAGATATCAATTCAGTTACATCCTGTAATGCTGTGCAAATATTGTCTACCATTTTCTTGGAAGGGAACTGAAAAAGCACTCTCAAACACATTGATTGGTTTTCAACTGATTTTGGCCTCGTAAACTGAAAGGAACAGAGTAGTAAGAATTCAAGAACAATAAAGAAAGAAACATAAACGAAATCAAAAGAAAACAAATTACAAAACAAGCAACATCACCTTGACGTGCTTGGCCCTCACGTGTGGAGAGTCCCCAGCCGGGACTTCGTAAAGGATATGGAAGATGTCTTCATCGTTCTTCACCTTCTTCGATCGCATTGTTGTTGTTTAACAAGATTTAACAAATCAAACAATGCAAACGATTCCTTCAATTGAGATTTGAGTTGAATTTAGTTCAGAATTTTTACTATATAACGCAAATTTTTTTTTCTCAGAAAGATCTAGAAAGTGAAAAATAAAAATAAAAATAAAGAAGGATTGAAAAGGGGTTTACACTGTGAGTTGGCGGGCTTCTTCACACGTGTGCCTCACACGTGATAAACTTACCAATTCTAAAACTTATGCTTTTTTTTTGGCAATTATATATATTTTTTAGTAATTGCGTATAATTAAATAATGCTCTCTCCTTTCTTTTTCAAATCTTTTAATTTGTTCTCTGTCAAATATGCTTGTAATAAATAAACCAGCCAAACCTTTATGCATACACTTATAAAATTAACATCATTAACTCTTTGTTATCAAAAATATGTCTTGTATCATCTCAAAAGAGATAATTAATTTGAACAAATTAATACCTACGAAATCTAATATCTGATTGTAAAAGGTATAATCTTAATTGCTTACCTATGGAAGATCAAAGATCCTCTATGTTAGCCATTGTTCATCGCCTAGACATGTCGTACTCCGTGAGCTACCTACTGATTCCTTGCTATCAATGAAACTCTAGAGAAGCACGTCTGCTGCGTCCGCTACTAAAACTGCTGTTAGTTCCATCTATAATTTGTCAGAGAGCAAACCTTGACGAGTTGCTACTATCCCATTCCCATACCACTTTGTAATGGGGTGTCGAATCCCCATCCTCCTGAGGACTATCTTCCTCGTTAGTAGAACGGATTCTGAAGACGGCAATCTGGGAAGCAAATCCTGGTTCTGTGTCACCAGAACCACCAACCCCACTGAACTCGACACTGTAATTGTGCCTTGCTGCTAGTTCAGTTGCCCAGCAATTGAACTGCTCTCTAGTCCATTCAAACTTGTGATCGTGGTTGCGGAATTTAGAATGCTGCAACTGGGTTTTCTCGTCTGGATCATCTTCTTGGCTTGTCAGATTAGATTTCTGGAGAATCACATTGTATTCATAGTTTGGCGTCGAAACAATAAGAATCCTTGGCCGAAAATACCTTAGCACAATGTTGCCAAACAGAGAGGCCTCATCTTCTTCCATATGCTCAATGACCTATAATTTTTCACAATGTCAGCCATAAAATTCATTCAATTAAAGAAAAATGAGAATTCCATTACATAAATTTACTGATCCAGAGATGAATAATAGAGAGATTTAAAGTTTATTGGCTTTTCTGGATTTCTTTCATATACACAATTCCAAATAGAGGGGATAGAAGACATAAGAAAGCACCAGTGGTGTCAAACAAAGCTTTTTCTGCGACAAAGCAATCTCAACACTTAAATAACAGATAATCATATTCCACATGCCCAACTAAGCATTCAGGTGAGACAATTCAGGTGAGACGACTCAAAAGGATGCATGCAAAGAACTTTGCTAATTGCTACAGCCATCTGAAATGAAAGACGACCAAAAAAAATACAAAATACAATATTATGTGATTGTGAAAGCCAAACCATGTACTATGGAGCCAAGGGTCTCCCTTGGATGGTAATAAAACTTTCCTTCATCAATCTATCTACCAGAGTTGATGGATAAAACAAAATTTTTCTTATTTTAGTCCAACTCAGATTTAAGATATGCAAAATTTTACTGGTTTATGATTTGCAATTATTATTCCATTATAATAAAATCAACCATAATGATTTTTATTTAGACACCAGAATAATTATGATTCTAGATGAAACATCAAATGCTGACAATCATTTTCCAGCATTTTTCTAACTTTAATTTACAATCCTTAAGTTTAACCATCTATGAATTAGAAGTAATAAATAAATAAATAAGAAATATCATCTCCATAAGGGTAGGATTGAGAAGGGTTACCTCTAAGCAAGTACCAATATCAAAACCATGCAATCGAGAATCAAAAACTGTGATAGAGCCATCATAAAGAACTGCAGATTTGACAGCAGTACTTGACGTAGCAGCTTCCAATATCTTGCTTAGTTTTGAATGAAGTATCTGCAGTTTTAACAAATCCAAAATACATGGCTAAGTGTTCGACTGATTAGCAAAGCACGGCTTTGTAATTACAAGGAGAAAATGAAGAAGTTTAACAATACAAATCCCTAATTGTAACACTCAATTTTTAAGAATTAAATATTTCAATTCCAACCCATAAAAGACATGCAGGAGATTAAGCCCAGAGGATCTCAGAATCAAATGCAACAGACCATTAATGATTGCAACCACCTAATTGAAGTCTATTTAAGTTAAACAGACATGTACAGTACATCTTGACAGAAAAATTGCACGAAAAATTCATATATGAAAACAAATATTGATCTGTAGAAATTACTTTGAGCACGTATTATCGTATTATTTACTTCCCATCAGAACACACAAAAATGTCCACAACCAAAACTATCCAAGTGCAGAACCAACCCCCATATTATGTGCCCATGGCAGGAATCCTGTGTTAGTAACAGTCAGTGCCAATCTTTTGGTCACAAAGACACTGACAATTGGACCTATCAAACAATATAACCAGCCTTCATGCATATCTTACATGGAAAAAAAATCCCACATGATGAACTCCTCCAGGTACATCTCATGTTTGACAAAAGAATGACTAACTTAGAAAAAATTTCAGAGTAGCAACCAAAGAAATAAATAATGAAAAATATCTGATTAAAAATGTAGTAAATTGTTCAGACCTTAGCTGCTCGCCTAAGACTCTTCACAGAAATATCAACACCAACAATTTTTTCAAGAGCTGTCGGATAGTCTATTAAAGAGTCCAGTAAGCTTCCAGAACCACATCCAAAGTCAACCTGCAATAAGAATGAAGAAGATCAAAATCTTGACTCAAGTTCCCAAATCAATGTTGATAACCAGAACATGGTAAATGTTACCAAAGAGGTGGCACAATATTTTTTAATGTGCTGTACTGCATATTCCACACGTTGCTTTGAAAGTGGAGGGCTGAAAAGAGCCTGCTCCATTCTGTCCTCTGGGGGTTCTGTTACCTGCAACAATGTTATATAATACTCCAAGCAGCAAGCTTCTGCAAAAATGAGAATACAGACAAATGCAATGATCAACAAGTCATGTTGAAAAGAATATTAAAATCAGAAATACAGAAGGAAAAGGAAAAAATAATAATAATAAAGGCTCTACTTACTACTATGGAGATTACACATCAGATAAATATTAGACATCAGAAATTTCATCTAGAAATTGCAACAGAACACAAAGTATCAATACTAAATTTAACAAAAAAAAGTACATTTTTTAATTTATGTAGAAACTTTGTTTTTGGTAAACAAGTACAAATGTATTTATAAAATTTTCAGTATTGCTAATACCACAGAAAATACATCCAAACTATAAAAATAAATAAATAAATTAGAAAAACACTATCCACTCATCTTTCGGCTGATACAAATCTTTCTTTATCTTACCTGGGTGATCTACACCGAACATCATAAACCAACTGATGAATCATGATTTAAAACTGCATACCTCATATGCATTTATCAACTGAACAGAAAGCACAACCTAAAATCCAGAATTATAGGGAATTTGATTGGTTTGATATTGTGAAAGAAGTTCAATTTCTTGCTGTCACTCAGTGCTTTCACAAAAATATATATATATATATTTTCTGAAGTTGAGATAAATGAAGGGAGCAACTCACTTGATGATGACAATGAGAGAGTTCTGGCAGAATCATTAGCTACAGCTAAAATAAACTCTTGTGGGGGCAACTCATCATTGAAACAAGCTGACTGACCGACAGACATCTGTGTTATTACTGCTTCTACATGAGGAATAACAGCTCTGGTCCCGATCTCAAACTCAAACTCCTCTTTACTTTCAAGAAGTTCTTTCATATGCTCACCTTCTATCACTAAAGATACAGAATAACTAATAAACGCTAAGCAACCACTGGATGGACAGACAACAGAATCTGGACCACCTATACTTGAACAAATTCCATCTGGAGTAGTATTTAGCATATTTATAGAGTTTGGTTTTAGTAATTTGCCACCTTTGGTTTTGCTATGCTGAACACTACAAATATACTGACACAGAGCAAACTTTTTAAAAAAAATTTTGGGGATAAAATTGAATGTCAAGGGCACCAGCAAAATCATTCAACTTCTCCAAAGACATGTTAGGGTCCTTAATATAAGCATTCAGCCAAGACAGAACTTTCAAAGAAGCATTCTGAATGGCATCACTCTGTTTCTTATATAATTGTTTAGGCAAACACTCCAAAATTAGATCTTGAGACTTGGAAAATACTTTTACTTCACATTTGACTGGCTCTCGATCACTATTAGCAGTGCCACTTCCATTTGTACATTCTTTCTCTGTCTCAAATGACTCTGAAACTGCCAACTTCTCATATAATCTTGATGACTGAGATGATTCTTTTAAGGGGCTACTGAATATAGAAAAGACAGGTTCAGACAGCCATTGCAGACGACAAAACATTGAGAGGATCTCCCTTGGGAAGGAACCCCTCCAGTTTGTTCTTGTAGTGAATGCCCAGGGCAACTCTGCTGTTAGTATTGCCTCTCTGGACAACTTGTAAACTCCACTTGGCATCAAATTGATAAGCGCCCTAAATTAGCAGATCAGAAATTATCATAAAAATCAAGCCAATTTAACGGTACCTGAGCTGATGCATCATATAATACATACAAATAAAGCAAGAAATATAGAAAATGACAAAGTGAATGAACGCCCCATGGACCTAACTTCGTGTTTAATAGTTGCAGCCATCATTGTTCTCTCAAACTGTACCAGAAGAGAAATTAAAACTGAAAAGAATATCCTCCGGAGGTTTTCCAAGAAGCCCAAGACCTAACCTACCTCCCCAGAGGTGAAAATGGTCTGACCTACCCCACAATCGTGCACAAACCATTTAGTGAAAATGCAGTAGTGCCACTATAACAGAGGCAATTGGTTATATGAGGAAATGAGCTTAAAAGCTTCACATGAAAGTATGAAGAAGGACAAGATAAAATATAAGGAGAAAAAATATTAATTGTATGCTGTACTTTGAAGCAAAGATTAAATGATGAAGATAAAAATCATGAGGAAGTAGATCAAATGTGTGCAGAACTTAGGTCTCACACAACCTTTACAGAACTTGTACCAAACTTCTGCAGTAACAAGTTAACAACGAAGAATGTAATTATATCTATAAGGTATAGTATCATTCTGGGAAAAAGAATGTTAAGGGTGACAATGCTAAAACAAAATATTCATTGAGTGCATTTACTCAGAAGAAACCTGTAATATGATTGTAGCGTAATGTCCTCATGGAAAAGGTCTTTTGACTTCCATGTGTATCCAATGGATGCCAATACAGCATCACCATATATATCTTGACCATAGAAATAGCTAGCTCTAGGATTCAGAAAACCTTCAAAGTGAACATCTTCTTTAACATTTAGAAGATCAGATGACAGATCCAAAACATATGACGTAGGAGCAGCAAAGTACAATCTCATCTCAGAAGAAGCTTTACCAATAGTCCTGGAGGGAACCAATAAAATCAAAACTGTGCATTAATTTGTCAATAGTGTACAAACATCACAACGAGCCTAATTCATAAAACAAAAGGAAAAAAGAAATAGATTCCCACAGGATTTTCCAAATAATAAGTCCATCTACCTTGAAACAAGAACCTTGTTGCCATCTGTTAAACCAAGTTTCCATGCAATAACATCCAAGTAATATCCAGTTGATAAAATGTTAAGAGTCACTGGTCGAACGGCCTCTTCCAGTGAACTAGGGATGTGTATGGCTTTAACACATATGCTATCTGGGTATTCAGACTGTTCAATTACAGATGATTCTATAATTTTAGGCGGATATGGATTTTTCCTCTGTATGGAAAGCTGCCCCTCAGAAGTAACAACAAACTCTGACAAACTAGTAGCAGCCCTCATGAGATATAATGTGAGCAGTAAATGACTTAACTCCACCTTGGGATTAATCAATTTGCATAGATTACTAAGCTTTGAATCGCATACGGCAATGACAGAAGCAGGAACTGAGCCATAAAGATCACGGTCTCTCTGCAAAGCTGCTCTAAAGTGACCACTCAGCGGATGAGGAGATGAAAGGAACTATACCAATGACAACAAAGACGGAGGCCAAAAAAGAAAAGATCAGAGAAATTAAGATAATCATAAGTAACGAATTAAGAGCATGTAATACACCATGAAATTTTATTGGTTTAACAAACTCACGGCGATATTTGATGAGACAGCCATATTTTAGTAAATTAAAAAAAAACACAAAAAGTCAACCTCCATCTTCACATACATTAAATTAACTTCGCAAATGGCAGAAGGATAAAACTCAAACTACCCTACAAGGGCTCTCCAAAAAATCTATATGCCTCAGATTCTCTCGTGAAAAGCATGCTCTCATTAGACCCAATAACCAAGTGCATAGATATGCACTCATGTTTTAGTCAGCTCTTTCTACCATTAGACAGTTCTACAACTCATTAGAACTTAAATAAAGGTTCAATGCTAACAGATAATTATATTCCTATTGTCTATTTCATTTCAGCTGCTTAAATAACAAAGCTAAAGTTCAAGTGGCAATGCCATGTCTAATATCATCATGCCATTGATGTTTGATTTTATGTTGTCAATGAATTAAGCTGAGATTACTTCCCCAGGAAGGCAAAGGTAAGATAAATACTCTTCTAGTAATGGGCCATGTCCAGAAAAAGAAAAAAAAATCAGCACACTATAAGCAATTATATAAGCTGTTTTATACTGATGGCAGAGGCTGAATTATTTAGAGAGATTACATGTGGAAACATTTTTCTACCAACATTTAGAAAATATATTGTGGTGAAGCATTAGTTCATCTTACCATTTTGTGTTTCTATTTCATAAAAACAAAATTTAAGTATTTTCCATCACAGAAATGTAAAACAAGCAAAAGCAGGCAAAATTTTGCAAGTTCACTCAACCCCTTCTTTAATTGAATTAAAAATCTTAACAATGAGATAAGTTCAAGATACATGCATTACAACAGTATACAGGCCAGGCCAATGGCTCACTATACAACTAACCATAAGTATATGAAAATAAAATTATAACAATATACTGAATTATGTATGTTTCTTCTACCCTTTATCTCACCCATCTGCAGGCTAATAACTGTTCATTAATAAAAACTACCAACCTCATTTGAAAATAAATATTTGACAGAAGCAATCAATTTTTCCCATGCTTCCTCAGAGGAGGGATTATCTGGTGAAGGATCCATGCCAAGCTGCAACAAGAAAATAAAAAAGATAATAAATGATATAAAGCAAAAACAAAAGAAGAGGTTCATTTCTGAATGATTTACAAAATGCTACAATCTAAAAACAAACATCTAAAAGTTGACACCACTCCTAAAGTCGTCATATCATAAAGATTATCGCATTAAAATTGGCAAAGAAAGATGAAACAAACCTTATGCAAAGCCTTTTCAGCAGCGGATTGCTCAGCATCCTTCTTCTTCTTAAATGTTTCAGACACAACAGAAAGCCCTGGAAGCCGCAAGTTGCAGCGATAAAGGCAAGGACCCTTCTGAGGAATTGCTAACCCTGGGCATCCATTTTGAGCAACATCTTGTACTTCATCAACATTATATTGAGCCTCTTTACCAAACTTCTGGAATATAATTGCCTTAGGAGTAAGGCTTGTCTTTCTCACAGCAACAGTTGACAACCCTCCAGCTTCCATTAGCAGTCACCAGGTTTATACGGATTTATATTAAGCAAATATGAAATTTGAACACTAATTTATATCCTGCATAAGGACAACCACAATTGTCAAAAACTCAAGAAAATAGGAAAGATTAACACCATGCAACACAAATTGATAGGGATTTATATTAAGTAAATATAGAATTTAAATACAAATTTATATCTTGTATAAGGACAACCACAATTGTCAAAAAGTCACAAAAATAGGAAAGATTACCACCATGTGACACAAATTTACACGGAACAATATCTGATGAGAAGCAAGACTATATTCACAATACAAATGCGAAAAATAAATTCAGTGCATGCACACTTTTGTCAAGGCCATCTTAATAAAGATCAATTCACGCTATTTTTCTTTAAGAATAAATACCACATTATCTGAAAAAGGAAAATATAAAGAAGAAAAAACTTAAATATTCCTTGTTACTCTCTTTTGCCTCGTATACTGAAATAATTTTCCAAATGGAGTACATAGTATTTCAGCATTTACACATACCCCACATCATAGAAAGTATAATATTTATTAGCACGTCAAGAATTTAATACATGCACACGAGTATGAATCCCAGAAAGTAGAAGGGAAACCCTAAAACAGAGTTAGTATACGAGAGAACAACAAAAACAATAAATTAAAAAGGTAGAGATCAAAACCTCAATTCCAGTGAACTTCACAGAGAACCAGAAATTCTAAATCCATATCTTTAGAAAGCCATGAGAACAGAGGCCTCAAAAGGGCCTGATTGATTATGCAACTAAATCCTCTTATAATTTATCATCTTTCAGGTTCTCATTATGCACAATATTCTTCTGTCTTCATCATCACATATGATGAAAAAATTAAAATATTCCGGATATAATCAAATCCACACCCAGATTTCAATATAATATTCAAACGAATGGCTTAGAACAAGAATCTTTTTTTATAAAAATAATATCAATAATAATAATAAATAAGCGTTAGCCATTATTTAGTTCAATTTCCCACTTAAAACTATAAGTCACAAGTAAAAAAAAATTAATAGAGAAACTTGAAGAGAAAAAAATTAGTAAAGCAATTATATATAACACAGAATTGGTATTCAAAAGTCCACAATAGACATAAAAAAAAAGAAATACGTCGCACATTTAAAACGTGTTTTTCAGTGCTTTTCGATAACAAAAGCACCGAAAAGCATAAAAGCGGTTTGTAGAAGTGTTTTTTTTTCCAGAAGCACTTAATCAGTCTTCTTTTTGAGAACTTCAATAGAAAGCACTTTTACTCCATTTCTTTATGACAAAAGCACTTGAAAACTCAACGTGAAAGCATGATCAACAAATGCAGAAGATAATTTAAACACAAACATCCATGGAAAGTCTGCTTCACCAACAAAACCTCAGCCAAAAGTAAACGCAAATTCAAACCGAAATTTAAACGGAAAAAGAAAAAAAAACAAAGAGACGATCAAATGACGGCGTGATTGTACCTTTCCGTCAACAATGGCATTCCCCGTAGATATAGTGATAGAGCGAGATGACTTCCAAGGTTCCGGTTTTTTGAGCACTTTCAGAATTTTCAGCGTGCGTTTTGGGTTTGGGCGTTTTACAGAGCGGTGACAGAGACAGTTTATTTATTGACTTAGTAGAGAGTGGGAAAAGTATGTAGGGGTAGTTTTAGAAATTCGCAGTTAGACAACGGAATATGAATTTTGTCGTTCCTTCCGAAAGAAGTCAATCGTCAAACACCACGCCCACGTCGTGACTTTTGGAAGGAGATTCCGTTCAATAATTTAAATATTATTTACATTTATTATTATTATTTAAATTTTGAGACTAAAAAAAATCATCAATCAATTAAGAATTAAGAATTAAAAATTAAAAATAAAAAAGAAAAAAGAAAGATTCCCCAATGCACTCTTGCCTGCGAAGAATAATGCAAATTGCATGATTCTCTTATCAATTGAAACTTTGCAATTTATTTTTGATAAAAAAGGGACAAGCACAAAGGCAGCTTACCAGAAGCTTATTTTTTCAGAGAACCAATATTACTGCCCTTGTAATAATGGCGAAGAATGCACGAGTACTCAGATTCATGGCCGTCCTTGCAGAGCTTTGTGTATCTGCACGGAGCAATATGTGCATGCAAATGAAACATACAATGTTGTTACCGTATATCTGTAAGGGTGCACTTAAATTTCTTTAGCTTGGGATGTTAAGGGGAAATCAAGATCAACCTCTTTTGCCAATACAAAAGCAAAAGGTTTAAGCCTCTGGGCCTGCAACAAAATCTTTTCCATCACACCAAAGTTTGAGGAATTAGGAAGTGAAAACAAAAGCCACTTCTCCAAAAGATGCTAGGCTATGTTTTGGGATTCACGTGTTATGACTTTTAATTCTCACCCGCAGTGAGTGGGAAAACTCATTTTAGCTGCTATGCTTTCTTATTAAGCAGAAGCAGTTTTAAGCATACCCTTCGTTATATTATGTGATCAGGCTCAAAGTGATGCTTAAGCAACCTATTAGAGTATATATGGGCTGAAGGATTTAATTGATAGACAGGAAATGCAGACTGCAGAGAAAAACAGATGAATATTCCTACTTAAAGAAGATTCCTGTTGAGCATCATGGTGCAGCATGGCATAAGAGCCCAAAACATCACTGCAGAATCACCAACAGCAAACAGATATTATTTGAGAGAAGAATAGGGAAAACCTAATTACCATGAGCTTAGTTGCAAATCCACCACTGTAATTTCTTCAAGCGGGCAGCCCTTCCATCACTCCAGGAACTGGATTATATCTATCACTGCAGTTTTGAGATGTTGATAAAATTAGTGAGAGCACTTCAATTAGACAACCAGTTTTTCTTGTGGACAAATTATTTCTCAAGTCAACAAAATAAACAAGTTATAACTGGACTATGATACAGGAGAACAAGTGACATGAATTCTGATCAAATTCAGTATCCTCGAGCATATGTATCAAAGAGGGGACAAGTTTAGGCAGCCATTTTACATTGTTCAACAAGTCTAAGGTTCAATACAGTTTGGGAAATTTAATGTGCTCTTCTATGCCATTTGAGTTATACAGAGCAGGGAGAGATTTGTTCTCCACTATATTTCCTTTATAAGCCACTATTTTGGTTGGCTCAAGGGACAGCTCTTTGTATCGATGCTTGACTAAATAGAAAGATTTCAGATCTTAATAATACAGGAGAGACTTGAGAAAGTTAAGTGTACCTACTCCAACAGCGAGCACTTGAAGAATTAAATATCTTTGTTAGTGCGCAGTCATGATTCCTAGTGACTGAACAAGAACAAGGGCTTCTGACACCCTGAGCATACACACAGTCATTGCTAAGTTGTTGCAGATTTTTGCTGCCTATGTGACAAAACAATGTCAAAGATTTCAGATCCTAGAAAGAAAAAGATTTGATTGGCGAAGTATAATCCTCTAATCCAGCTAAAAATACTTTGAGCAAACTTACTGAACCAGTTCCTGCTTCACCACAAAAAGATGTGTTTTTTCCCATTGAAAGTAATAGGGTTTTGCAGCTAGATACGCATTCGCAGAGCCACCAACCTGAATGCCATGCCATCTTTCTTTTCATAAGTCAAAATGGAACAACTTTTGTGCTGCCAACCAAACACAACTTTTGAAACTCGGGTAACAAACATGTGGCCCATCTATGCACACATCAACATATGACAGAAAGTTCTCAATGTGTCATAACTAGTGTGCTAAACATGCGACTCTGTAAGAAAGGTGAAAAAATAGCAAACAATTACTCATAAGTTACAATCACAGCGGTCTGATGTTTTAAAATATATACTACAGCAAATAAGCTGAGCCAGAAACTACTGTCCTTTGCCAGCTTCAATGAGCTCGGGATGGATGTTTGGTTGCTTGTTTAGTGTTAACAGGATGAGTGAAGGTTAGATCATGATATCCAACTCATCAGATAATCAATTTTTACATGTTTGACATCAACTTTTAACATATTGTGAAATTATTAACATCATAGTATCTCCATAATTACCAGATTGACAAGTTATCTAATATTTGAGTTTACAAAGGCGTAGAAATGGATTTGATTATGCACAGCAGAAGAAAGGACAAAAGATAGAAGTAAGAAAAAGTTCAGATTACCAATTTTATCCCAGTGCATATGCCAAACATAATTGCACTGAGAGCAGAAAAAAAGAACCAGAAAAGATTTACAAAAAATAGATTATAAGGATTCAGCTTGTCTACTTCCACCAAATAAAAGTTAAAGATCGTGCACCGCACCCAACTGTAGATTGCTACAGATAAGATAACTTTTCTGTGTAACAAATGCATCTGTTCATCATCCACATGTTGTCATCAGTCACATATTATATTAAGATAGTATAATTTAAACAAAAATTAGCAAATATGAGCACAAAAAAGACCATAGATATATCTGCTAAGGTAATTAAATTTAATCATTGGACTGTTAAGGAGGTGAATAATACCATGAAAGTAAGAGTACCAGCTTCTGCAGCAACGACATCTCCAAACACAGGAGCATCCAACATGAGAGGGTTCTCCCATGAATCTATATAAAAGACATTAATTAAAATTGTAAAGGCGGATAGAAAATTTCAAGTCCTACATACGATAGAGAAATAACATTATCTAAAGACCGGCCACCATCCAGATCCTAGTTCAAATCAATCAACTTTTTGAAGTCTTAAAGGCAAGATCAAGATGATACATGTAATAACAGTGACAATAACCACACACCAAAGTCTCTCAATCTAGAAATGCCAATGCCTTAGTATAATTTATTTTCAAGAAGGTTTCTGACTATTCAACAACCAAGCAATAATTTGGGCAGGCACGATTTCTTCAATCACTCATGGTAATACACGGCACAGGTCAACGCTGGCATTTTCCTTTGAAACACTGTCACTCCTCAACATTAATATTTTCTTAAGCATGCCTGCAAGAATCCATGTAACATAATACGTTAATCCATTTGCCTCTTTGCTTTATCATACATTTATAATGCTTGATCAATTATGTTACACGGTCAAAATGTGGATGGTGGTTTCTGAAACTTACATGAAAGGAGTTCAAAGATAGTTACTTTGGTTAATAGGTTAATACCTATCTTTTCTTTGAGAACACAGTTAGATATAGCTGCAGCCAGTTTTCTCGAAGTTTGGGGATCAATAGTAGATGAATCTATGAATAATAGTGGTCTTAGGGAGTTTCCTCCTTGAAGGATACCATTTGGCCCATTGTAAACATCCAATACCTGCACAAAAAAGATGATGCGTACTCAACAGAAACAAAAAAACTTGGAAGGAACTTTCAACTGAAAGCAGGCAAGATAATCAAATTAACAACCTTCAATGTTGACATCCAGGCCTTAATAAACTGAAGCTTAAACAGCACATAAAGTAGACAATGTAAAAGTTCTTTCTTTTCTTCCAGTTTTAATGAAGCGTACAAATAGAGAAAAACAGAGCAAAGAGTTGTCAACAAATCCATACACCAGGACAATAAATTTCAAACTTGCTTCTTAACAAGAACCATAAACTAATTCCACAATTACAAGTTGAACGTATGTAACCTGCAGGTATTTCCATCTCGAGGTACAGCAAAATCGCCATATGTTAGTACTTTTCATACTACAGATGAGCCATAAACAATTGTATACTTGAACATTAAGGCTACTTTTTCAAAAACGATGGTGGTGCCATGAATGAGAGCATACTTTGACATTAAACAATGAAATTCCTAATTAAGATCCCGAAAAGCAGCTGTAAACATAATAATGAGGATGAAACAATACGGTTTACCTATGAATGCAGAAAATACACAAAGACAGTAGAAAATCTTGCAAAAAAATGCATTGATCTTTTATGTCAACAGGATAAGCTAAAGGGAATCATAATACTCACACGAGATGATGAAGGCAACATTGTAATTACAATATCACTTGCTTCTGCAACTCGAAAGGGGTTTCTTTTGTAGGAACTTCCATGTTAAAGAACATCTTCATGACATTACAGTTTATGAATTAAAGTCAAACCTGAAAATTTGGTTCAAAGTAGAGATGTGTATGTTATACTTTTTACATGTAAAACAGACCAACAAAATGTCATAGGAAAAAGCAATGGGCCAGAAACACATGATCATATCTCTTTATCTATCATATTTAACATTTGAATTCATCTCTCTTTGGAGGCATACAATAACATGCCAATTCACACAGCCTATCTTATCTACAATAAGATTATAAAACTAATGAAAACATAAGTTGGAATTTTTATATGCAAGTTTAGCATTTGGGATTCAATGCCAAAAACACATCCTCATCCTCTTTATTTATTATGTTTAACACTGAATTCACATCACCAATATATCTGCTTTATGATTATAGAACTGATAAAATAATTAGTTAAATGGTAGCCATTCCAAGAGAGAGAGAGAGAGATCATAGCAACATAAGTGCAAGAAAGAAGTTTAAATCCATTACACATCATGGACAGCCATTTTGTATCCAGCCTTCGGTAGATTATTTGCCATTCTAAACACCATATTTGCCAGGCAATGAATCCAACATTCTGTGATACGTTCATAAACTGATAAGTATAAGCAACTAAGGCAAGAAAGTGCTCCATAAAAGACTAAATACAAGAGAACATTCCATTTATTTCAATAATTTATCCTGAAAGAGCACTAGAAGAAACAAGCTCCGTTCTTTTTAAAAGAAGCACCAAATGACTAATACATACAGATATATAATAAAATGATCCATCTTCCTCTCCCAGTTTCTCAAATACCTGATTCAGAAGGTCATTATAGTGATTGATGTACAAGTCATGAGCACAGTGAATGGACATCCTTGTCAAAAATAACCACGAGAAAATAGACACACATGCGTACATATGCACTAGTTCAGCAAAGGAGGGAAAATAAAGGTCGCAGACTCACGGATTTCAACATTTCAATGCAAAGATAAGTCATTTAGGTATGGCTGTATTAGAATTGGCAACATCTTCTATAAGGGAGAAAAAAAAAGCCATTTCAAATTCAATAGCTTAGTTGTATCCTTTCCCTAAAATTTCAAATCTTGACCCGTATAAAACTACAAATCCCGAGCAAATATAGGAACACTAAATTAAATAGAATTCTATGCAATTACACAAGATTAGATTGCTAAGAAAGCTACTAGTCTCCCAAATACCTGACACACCCAATATTGATTACCACTGCAGAGCTTGTGATGAATCTTTGAAGTTAAATACCCATATACTTTTAAACATCTACTCTCATGTTTTTAACATAGAGAAAACCTTTTAACACAACAGAGAGAGAAAAATCCTTTTTAACACAACAGAAACTGCTTCATCATTTTTCCCACATAAATTTCCAATTCAGAATGGCCAAATAGAGCTTGGTATCGCATGTTATAGAATAACAAACACAGGAAAATTTCGCAACTATTTCTCTAATTCAAACACACAGAATTACGCTCCCCGTTTATTGAACAAAAAGAAAATACAACAACCAAAACAAAATATAATGAAACAAACCCATCAAATTTAAACAACCTAGATGAGAATTTACACTGAAAAGCAGGATATTCTGCAACTGTAAATCTCAAATAACCCAAAATCGTTAGTTTCAAGATAAAAGACAATGCATCAAAGCTGTTAAACGCCAAGAAGAAAAAGTTCACCTCAAACTGG
This sequence comes from Xylocarpus granatum, assembly GCA_019650275.1. Classification (NCBI taxonomy): domain Eukaryota; kingdom Viridiplantae; phylum Streptophyta; class Magnoliopsida; order Sapindales; family Meliaceae; genus Xylocarpus; species Xylocarpus granatum. The sequence goes on from BNST01002146.1 coordinate 74,096, forward strand.
GATGAGACTGGCACTGTGGAAAATTTGCGCATGGCTAAAGATTGAACAGGGGGTGATATGAATGAAGATTTGAGTTTAGAAAGAAAAACAAGCCCTCTGACTCTGCTAATCGCCATTGATAGACAGCTTCCTACTTCACTTCTTCTTGCCGCTCTCTAAAGTAACGTCTACCAGTAGCAAAGCTCGTTGTTACTCGTTTATGCAGGCAAACAAAACAAAAAGAAATTGCTTTCTCTTTTTCATGCATACTAATGCAACTGTAATAATATGCGTGAACTCTGAACACTCTGAAACTGATACAACGTTAGACTCGTACTGGGGTTATCATCGCTTTCACTTGCATTGATGTTATAATAAATATATTTTTATGTTTAACGTATTATAAATAAATTTGATGTCCCCCGTTATGAACAGGGATGGCAATTGCGAACCTCCGACACTAATAACACCGGTTCTGTACACTTCTTAGTGTTTTGGAACAGGTTTTCAAAAAATGAAATAAGTTTAGTACAGATTTCTTTTGTAAGAAATTGAATTATACGTTCGAATATCAATTCCCACCTCCCTAAGTAGGACTGAAGTTTGTTCCCCGTAAAATATAATTTTCTGAGCCGTTTCAAGGTCTAAAGAGTTCAACAAGAAATTGAGGGGTAACGTAAACAGTTATGGAGGGAGTTGCAGAAGTGAACGGAGAAACGGATACTCTGTGGCACAAGTTGTCGTGTTCAAGTTCGGCCAAGGTGGGTAGTCCGAGTAATGCCAATTTATGCAAGTGTTTTAAGAGTTTATAGACCATACAATATTTTTCAAATCACACACAAGGAAGAATTCAATTGTTGTTGACAAGACTGAGAATCATCAATGGTTTTTTCTTTTAAAATTATTGCGATGAATTTTATTTTTAAATTAATATTAAAAATTTATAATAATTAATTAATTAATTTTTGTCATTTATATATCATGTAAGTTGAAGAGTGGACAAAAAAATGGACAGGGCAACAACATAATCCCTTACAACATTTAGTTCTGGTAAAGGAATTGGAAGACAGTAACTAATTTAAGATAACAAAATAAATCTGTGGGGTAATACACCGGTTCAATAATTACTCATTTTATTACCGAACATTGAATTAAAAACATGTTTAATTTTTTAGATTTATATATTAATTATTTTATATTTTAAATTTTATTATAAAAATTATAATGTAGTCAATCAAAAAGAAAAAAAGTGAGTTGTGATTGATACAAGGCAAGGGCAGGATTTGGCAGAGATTTAGTTGAAGATTGGATAAGATCCAGAAAAGTATGTGCTTACCCAGTTGCTTGGACAAGAAATGGAAAATGATTAATGCATCATAGGAGCCAGCCACAGCAAAATTACTCTTATCTCATATCTTGGCTTGCCGATGGCTGTTTCTTCACAGAATGTGTATAATTGGCAGTCTAGAAATGGTAAAATACACTAGAGGCAAAAGGAAAAATACCGTGAATGATCAAGCCAAGCCATTCAAATCCTGCAAATGCGGATAAGGGAGAACCCTGGCAGAATGGTGGTCACAGCTCAAATGGAAGGGGCAAACATTTGAAAAATTTTTGCTTCCAATCAGAATACAATACGTTTCTTTACAACAAATTGTTGTTAATACAGCTGGCTGATCACACTAAAAATGCCAAAACTAACATATTCAAAAAAGGGGAGCCAATGAGATATCAAGTTCCCACAACATTCAGCACAAGATTCAACAAAACTATATGGAAGATAGGTCTTCATATATAGTCTTGATACCAGGCCTCTCAGAAACGGGACGTATACATCTTAGAGCTAATCCAAGGATCTCCTTCAGTCCCTTTTCAGTTGCTGGATTCGCCATTTCTGGAGTCAATGCAGCATCGAAGCAATCCAATCCACGACCTTCTGCAACCTTCAACCGCATCCAATCTGTCAAATCAACCCCTGCCCCTTCCCCTGAAATAACATCACCTGCACATCTACCTGTAAGAAGCTCCAACAAGATCACTCCAAAGGCATATACATCTGACTTGAATGAGGGATGTGGTTTCTTAGAAGCAGCTAACTCTGGAGCACGATAACCCAGAACCCCAGCATCAAGAATCTGTTCGATAGTGCCTGCTTGGGTCATGAGACAGTGGAGGCAGTAATCAGAAACACGTGCATTAAGATCAGGCCCGTCCAGTAGTACATTTGTTGCTTTTAGGTTACCATGTGGAACAGCACGGTCAAAATGGAGATAGTTCAGGCCACGGGCGACATCAACAGCTATTTTGAGCCTCTGGTGCCAAGTTAATGGCGGGCCTTTTCTTTCTGGTCGATCTGGAAATACAGATTTGTCGGCAATGGAAAATGAAGTTTAGCTGAATCCACAAGTCATGTATACAGAAGAGCTAAACTTGAAAATCTCATCATGTCCAGCCACATTTAATAATAACTAAATGGTCAGTCTATCATATGTAGGTAGTTGAACATAATTTCGCAAAATGTATGAATAGATATCTAAAATGTTGTATTGCTTGATATCCAGAATAAGCAACTACCAAGCCATATTTCTTTGATACAACATAGAGAGTGCACCAAGTTTGCATTAACACTGTTTACCACGCACTAAGTCAGCTGCTTTCCCACTACAACAATCGATCATAAAAAAGACAAAACACAATAGTCTGAAAGCCTCAATGAGGCATCCCTCCTCAGCTACAGTAAAGCAGGAAGGTGACAGGAATCATGGTAATTTTGAGAGTCCATCAAATTTTGCATAAACCACTACACCAAATTAAGAATGACAGATTACGTAAAGAATTAACCGTTCCTTACCTGGTTTTTGCAATAACTAATAGATCTACACATCAAAAGGCAAGAAGGCAAAATGTTGTAATGAAGTGTGCTTGTGAAACTAGGTAAAAAAGATGAAAGTGAACAAGTTATATACAAATTTAATAGATTGAGAGATAAAGAGGGGCAAAATGTTACCATAAAGAAAGCTTGCAAGACTTCCAGGTGAGATATATTCTGAAAGAATAAGCTTCTCGTGCTGTGTAGGCCCCCAATAGTACCCTCTCAAACCTACCACATTTGGATGCCTAATATTTGCAAATTTTTTAGCTTCCTTAGCAAACTCCTTTCTCTGTTTCGCCACACCTTCTCGCAACCACTTCACAGTCAAGAACATCCCATTCTCTAGTGTTGCCCTATAGGAAGTCCCATGGCTGCTCCTCCCCAACACTTCAGCTGGGGCCCTCGATAGCTCCTCAGGTGTCAAAGTGATTGTGTCATCAAGAAAATGCAGCTCACCAGCCAATCGATCAGGTGATCTCACATCCAGTCTTGCAGGGTTTTCAGCTGTAAATGAAGCCCCAGACTCAGGGGACCATGACAGATGGCTGGTCTTTGATGGTGAGAGGCCAGCCACAGCTGCCATTTTCTCATCAGGACTTATAATCCCATATGATGATCCTTTCTTTGATGACACAAAATCTTCAGTTGAAACAACCAAAGCTCCACCACTGCCAGAGGGGTTTGTTAGAGAATGTCCACGGTTATCTTTATCCATAGTACAAGTTGGTGGGGATCTCCTTGATATACAGATGTAATGTATGAAGACAGCAAGCAGGATAAGAATTATAATGGCAATTACACAGGAAACTATTATGATGACTTTGACAATAGTGTTGATAGGTTTTCTCTTGGAATTTTTGGCAGGGGAATTCCCTGATCCAGGAGGACCACTTGGAAACGTTAATCTGGTGTTCCCAGGATAGAAAGAAGAACTGGGAAACTTCCTCAAATTTTCAGGAACAACCCCAAAAAAATCATTGTACGAAACATTAAAGGTTTCAAGGCTGTTAGGCAAGTTGTTTGGCAAAGGACCGGCAAAGTGATTCTGGGATATATCTAATGACCTGAGAGAGCTCATGTTAGCCATAGAAGTAGGCAAGGAACCAGATATATTATTTCCTGCAATACTAAGCACTTTAAGTTCAGTCAACGAGCCAAGTCGATTAAGAAAATAGCCATTAAGATGGTTATGAGAAAGATCAAGAACTTGAAGACTGGATTCAGTAGGAGGGGAGAATTCAATAGCACCAGTGATTAAATTATCAGCAAGGTGGAGTTCTTGCAATGTGGATGAGGTTAGCAGATCAGATAGAAAAGGTCCATCTAAATGGTTGGAACTGAGATCAAGGACCCTAAGCTTTGGATACTGAGTAATAGCTTTTGGGAGAGAGCTACCAAGAGAATTGTGGGAGAGGTTCAAATGATTTAAACGTAAAAATTGTGCTGTTACCTCAGGAATGGAACCCGTCAAATGATTTTGGCTGAGATCAAGATATTGAACGTTACCCCATTTCACTAATTTGGTCAGATTTCCTTCAAATTGATTATTTGAAAGATCAAGTACGGCACAGCTTCCAGTCAGCAGAGGAAGTTCACCCGTGAGCCCATTTGAGGAGAGATTAAGCACATGAAGAGTTGTCGACAATATCATACTCACAGGCCCTGAAACATGAACTAAAATTGTGAGATGCAGAGTAACCACACTAAGTATGAATAGACCACTAAAAATATTTCCAACCAAACATAAGAGTGATATAACTCAAAGAAATTATAGTGATGCAAGTTATACCTGAGAGTTTGTTGCCACTCAGATCCAGTTCAGTTAAAAGCAAGGAATCTCCTTTCAAAAGGTCATTAGGAATAAACCCCGAAAATCTGTTGTTGCCGAGCTTGAGGACTTGAAGCTCATAAACAAAATTGAATCCAGGCAATTCACCAGAAAACTGATTATAGCTCAAATCCAACACCTTCAGGTTTTCAAAAAGCTGTAGCTCACCTCCACTTACCAATGACCCATTAATCTGGTTGTGGCTAAGATTTAAATACTTCACAGTCTGAGAAAGACCCGGTAAAAATTTCTGAGAACTAGAGCCCACTAACATATTCCCACTGAAATCAATACAACTGGCATTTGTCAGAAGGAAAAATTCTGCATCAAGATGACCATCAAGCATGTTTCCATGCAAGTCAAGCACCTGAAGAGCTGAAATCAGCTCAAACCTTTTGGGGATTGCCTTGATAAACCCATTAGAAGATAGGTTTAAATATACCAAGTTATTCAGCCTTGTCAAGGATGATGGTAGTGACCCTGAAAATGAATTGCAGCTTAAGTCCAAAGACTGAATGGAAACAAGCCCAGATATTGATTCGGGAATTAAGCCAGAGAAGTTGTTCCCAGCCAGTGAGAGGTTACGCAAGCTCCCTAATTTACCTATCCCCGGCGGTAATGATGAAGAAAACAGATTGTCAGAGACATCAAGAAACTCAAGGCTTTTGAAGTCACCTATGTTGTCAGGTATTGTACCCGAAATGGAGTTGTTTGACATTGAAAGCTTCACAAGCTTTGAGAGATTTGAAAACACACTCAAATCTGCAACAGCAGAAAGACCTAGGTTATCAAGGACAACGCCAGCAACATTTCCCCCATTGCAAACTATACCATTCCACGAAGAAGGACAGCCATCAAAATCAATGGACTCGTCATTCCATGAACCAAGAACATAACCAGTGGGGTCATTCTTGATTCCTTTCTTAAATTCAAGCAATGCCAAGATGTCCTGTGAAGGAAGTTGCCCCATGGAACAGAAGAAAAATAGGAAAAATACTAAAAGCCTAAAGAGCTTCATATTTTATCAAATCACAGGATTTACCAAAGAAAGACGCCAGCTAACTGTCAATAACAGAAGGAGAATCTCTAGCTTTCTACTCCACAAACTGGAACAAACCAAACTAAACACAACACGAATACATACAATAGGACGTTTTTATCTTTAATATCTAGATAAATAGTCCCTCTAGAGCAAGAGACAAGCTCAATGGGGGAAAAGGGACATTTTTCAAGCTCTGATTCTACGAATTCAACCAAGTTGTCAGATTTTCTATAGTAAAGAACAAGAATGGAGTCAACAAGCCTTTCTTCAATATATTTAACACACACTTCCCGGAATTAAAACAAGAAACTAACTTCACACATCTAGTGAAATAATGTGTCTACTAACTCAACGCATTTTTACCTGATCACGAACAAATCCCGAAGATCAGAGCTTGAAGGGGCTGATTCTGCTTCCCAAACAGCATTCTCTAACCAAGATCTCTTCTCATTGACAATGTAGAATTCATAGTAACTATTTCTACAAAAACACTCCAACTTTAAAACAAAGCCAGCCCCGTTCTAGCATTTACATAAGCATGCAGCAAAATGAATATGGGTTGTAGCTTACTCTCTTCTGCAAACACATTGCAGAACCAAAGTACAGTAGGACACTAAAGAAACCCATAAAATAACCAAGGAGGGGGTCTTCATTCTCTCACTAGATTGCAATAAATGAAGGGGGCCCAACGATAGTTTGGCCTTAAAACCCCTAACAACATAAACCTTTTTAGCTGCTTTAGACATGCCAAATCCCTAATCTTTCTTTAATGATAATAGCAACAAATCCAAAAAGAAATTAGCTGGTGTCCCTTGCTCTCTGTCCGAGAAGTCATGTGAAGACTCAATCAAAACCTTAGTCTGTCTGCATTTGGCAGATTTCGACAGCAACAAATATGAATATTTTTTTTCCGTCTTTTGAGAGTAGTTGTCAGTAAAATAAAATTAAGATAGCGGGAAAATGTTTAACCCCTTTTTTCCCTTTTTACTATTTTTTATTTTTCTGTTTCTAATTTCCAAAACTAGGGATTTACCCGCCAAAAAAGCGAGAATCTCTCTCCATTCCAAAGCGGACGTCAAAGGATTTATCAAATCCAGCTACAAGAATTCCTTTCTTAATTTGAGTGCGTGGGATGGGATGGGATGGGAGAGCGTGATGTAACTGCCACGTGGCGAGCCAGGCTCTCTGGCCTTTTTGCTAGTTCCAACAATAATACACCGGAGGTGAAGTTGGTGCTGAAATAATTATGGGCCCATGGCCGTGGACCCAACAATCAGATGTCAACCACGGGAAAAGTGGTCCCTAATATAACTTGCATATATATGCGTGGGTTGTTCTTTAACTTGTAGTTGTTTTACAGTCAGGTTTGTCGTTGGTATGCAGATCTAAGGGACCACAGTGATTAATCATAAAATCAAGTAAAAAAGAGTTTGTGCTCCACCATGTCCTTGTGTTTTCTCAGTTACCGCGTTATTGTCCGCGGAGTAACATTCTCTTTTTGGTAATTACTGTGTTTGGGAAAAAGAAGATGTAACAAAAGAAAATTAACAAAGAAACGAATCATAGAATTAGACCCAAATATTAGAACATAATTGAAGGATAATCATCGTATTTTGCAAGTGGGTGCATTGTTATTCTATGGATTTTGATTTCTCATGGTGTTTGATGAAACAATGAATGGTCAATGGTACAATGTAATTACGAGTCAAGAGAGGCAGATGATGCTCAATTGCACTTATGGGAAATTGGTTTTTGTTATTTTTTATTTTATTTTCTTCGTAGTACAATGGAGACCTCTATCTTCGATTGAGTGGTGGGTGAATATTTGTTAATTATGCAAGTAAAAAATAAATGTTTAATAAATCCTTCCATTTCCTTACTTTATTAAAAACACAACAAAATAAATACATTAAAATAATTATTAATATACTTTATATTTTTAAAATAAAATTTATAACATACAAAAAACAATTTTAATTGATTAATATAAAATTTAAATTACATATCATAAAAATTATATATACAAAACACTTAAATTATATTATAAATAATTCTTTATATTAAATTCAAAAATAAGATAAAAAAACAGTCATCCGTTATAAAAAATAAAAATTTATAATTTGACATTATTAAAAATAAAAATTTATGATTTGACATGCAACCTTTCGAAGATGTTTGCAACTCCCATTTTCAGGCGAATGGCCCAAAAAGGTTGCCACTTCGGCTTTAAAGGGTAATAGTTGTTTTTAAGATTATTTATTGACTTAGCTTCTGATTTTTGAAGATGGTTGTAATATTTTCATGATTTAAAAAGGCACGATAGTGAAACTCAAATGTAAACAAAAAGTATATAACTTAATCTATAAAATTCTCCTAACGGGATCGAGCCAAATATCAATCATCGGCCCTCTCAAGTATGCCTAACATAACATGGTGTATTGATCCATTAAGTAATCTTACAGCAAAACTGCCAAACAGGATATAGATGATTATGATTGAACACCATCCAAATTAATAAATAACTTGTTGCCGTCTCAAACCCGGCAAAGTAGCTTCAATTTCTATCTAGGTTGTAAATCTCACTTCTTCCCACCACCGGAAACATTGAACTTGAAGAATATAACGTCCCCATCGTGGACCACATAGGTTTTCCCCTCCTGCTTGTACTTCCCAGCAGCCTGTACAAAAAAGCATTAGTTGACATCAAAATTCCCCAAAGCTAAGGCCAACTAAGGCTTTCAACCAAGGGAAGAATTAGGACTCCAGTTACGTTTTCACAATGCTGGACTAGCTTCTGGAAAACAGATTATCAGATTACTTTCAGCAGACTGAATTTCAAGTCATTAAGGTTTAAGCATTATTTCAAAGAGGACCTAAACTGAAATTAGTAAGATTGTATCATTTCAGTATCATCTTACAGGCACCGTCATTTATCACTCTTCATAAATAGTAACTATTTTAGCTCAATGGGACTGTACACCGAGCTGCCCAGGTTTGTAACCGTACAGATCCTAGAGTTGCTATGCTCGTCATTCTTATACCCTAGTCTTCCTCATAAGCCAGAATCTAAAGTTATTATTCTGTTCTTGTTAGATTCTCAATTTCTTCTTCATTCAAGAATTGGATTTTATTATTCATGACTAATAACACTACAAATTTACTGGCAATGAATACATCCTTAGATTAAAACATTACCTTAACTGCTGACTCACTACCGAGTTCCTTCAGATCATCAAATTTCATCACCTAAACATCAACAACTCCAAGTCAGTAACTTTTTAGAGTTTCAACATATGTATCAGCATAAGAGTTGGTGAATCAAGTACAAACATTAGTTAGTTTTGGGCAAATTACAGGACATTTTACTCTCAGTTAACCTTTTCTAAGGCATTATAGCTATATGAATGATAAATTACATATATATATATATGGCAGGTCAACATTAAATGTTGTGCAGAGGGGGAATGCCTTGCAATAACAATCATAGAAAAGAACACAATATGTGACAAAATTACAGAGTAGGGATGATGGGGAGAATGGATGGCCTGATGCTAATGCTTAAGAGAACAGGAGGCTTAACAATTGTAAAAAAGATGAGACCATGGAATTGGTTGTGAGTTGTTCACACAAGTGTCCTAGCTTTGAAGCAACATGAGCATTTAGCTAACGTGGCCAACAATGCACCAGGCAAAATTCTGAGGTATGTCATATGAAACACAACACTATGTACTGTTCTTTGAAACTTTCAGATATCATGAACCTCAGCACAAATGAATCCTCTTTCAAAGTCAGTGTGTATAGTTCCAGCAGCCTGAGGAGCCTTTGTCTGCCGTCTAATTTGCCAGCACTTAACCTGCAAATGGCAAAATTATTATGACATTCATCCACTCATTCTTCAAAGGGTATGAACACATGGCAGGTAAAGTTCATAATTCTAAATGAGAGGAACATCAACGAAGATTCTTATCACGAAAACCAAAACAATGACCTCACACAAGGAAGCAAAGCATAAAGGCTAACAAAGGAGTTTACTTGAATCAAATTTCAACCCTCCTAACATTAACAAATGTTCAACAACATGCTTTACAATGAAGACGTCAGCAATTCAATTTGTACATCCATATGATAGCATAATGAATACTAGAGGCCAAAAAACACTAGCACAAAGTAAACGGTTATTAGACAGCTTTACAATCAGCGCTTCTGCAGAACTTGCTGGTAATACACAAACACATGAAGTTGGCATCAAGAACATGCAAGTTATTTATATTACCTCATCAGGGCCTGCCGTGAAAAAATATATGAGATTAATCGCTGAAAACCCTGTCTTGATGATTTTTGGAAGAGCACTGTTGCAAAATTAATCACAGTTAACTTGATTGCGTATTTGCTAGAAATCTAGTCTTTGTTCCTATTGCATAACTGCAAAAACTTTCTCCACTAAATTCTTTTTTTTTCTATTTCTCTTAGTTAAACAAATAATGTTTTAACAATGCACAAACAAATACTTTGAAAAGGTGAAAAGAGATCCACACAAGATCTTTAAAAACTTAGTTTAGAAGATCCCTTTTGAAAGAAGTATAACCATATGTCTCTTAATCATTATATCCAGATAACATTTTACATGGACAAATAGTGAAGACCTACTAATAAATTATTATCCCAGTAGACTATCAACTATTACTTAACACAACCACATGTAATAGCACTGTAATTGTTTCTTTTTTTCTTTTTTCTCTCACTCTTCTTTTCTATTTTATATTGTGATCATAAAATACTTTCTTTTTCTCCTAAGTGTACATACTTAATACACGGTTCCTTCAAAAATGCACTAACCTCTGTAACTTGTTCTCCTCGCAATACTTTGCTGCTTCATCTGGTGGCATATCAGCAAGATTTCTCTCTAACGCACAACTGAATGGAATAATTGGTTCGCTGCCATGTTCTTGAACCCTAACAAAAGATAATGCAACTCTCATTCCTTTGACAAGGAGAATACGTAGAAATGACACAATTATAGCTCAGTTCTACACAATACTATGCTTTTAGAGATGAATAATCCCCTTCAAGCCACTTAAGTCAATGTCACGAAAAAAATGGCAAATACCATGCATGAATCTTGGGCAAGAACTTGTTTTTCTTTCTTTGGTAATCTTTCTCATTCATGTTAACCTGTGGATACAATATAGATATAGTTATGATAAAGGTAAGAGACAACGTCATCACAACTAACTAAAGATGAAAATTTGGAATATCAGCAGAGTAACAACATGTCTATGGAAAAAAATTTAACCCAAAAAGTCATTCGTCTGTGGCAAATGGTGAACTCAATTCATTAGTTCGGGTAGGAAAAATATCACCTAATTCCTTGTCTTTTCTTTCTTCATCGAAAAATAAAAGTATTAAGATTTTCACCGGTGTAAAGTAATATTCTTGATGGATATGGAAAGATGGAGAGGAAAAGGTGTCTAAATATAAGGTATGAAATAAGTGAAAAGTATACTTAGCTCAACAGATCCCAAGGATTAAGATGAGATAAGAAAAAGGGCTTACCAAGTAAACTACAGGCTTCGCAGTAAGCAATTGAAAAGTATTCAGTATCTCAATATCAGCAGCCTTCCAGTCCCCTAGGCGGATGTCTTTTCCATCCTTAAGCCAGGCCTTGACCTTTAGACACCAAGCACCAGCAGCATATATCAATTACTTCTTTGAAGGAGAAATATAGTAAAATATACGCTGAAAATTCAAGTCAAGATTATTATTCCAGCCAGTAAAGCCACAAACCCTTTCACACAACTCATGCTCTATCTTCAACTGTTTGTCATTGCTCCTCTTCATGCTCTTCTCAACATCTTCAATTCTCCTTTCAATGAATTCAATATCCTACAAGTCGCATACAACATAGCATGTTCTTGGATATCTATTTCAACAGATAAGTTGAGACGCCAAGCATATTCAACAAACAGTACAGTTAAGTGAAAAAATGTGCAAACAAAATAAATTTTCTACTAAAGCCGCAGAGAATACTAAGAAAGAGATTTTTAAATGATAAGTCCCACTTTTGCAAAGAGTCAGACACCAATCAAGAGACTGCCTTCGATGCACTTTCAAAGCACAACATTTGTTTAAAAAAATCATAGAATATTTCATTTCTAATACCACATATAACAAATGGGAATCCAGAAGAAAGGAAATAACACTGACAGTGATAGCAGCTGAGAGTCAAACAGAAAGGATACCTGTAGAAGTTTAGAAACGATACAATTGACCATCAGAAAATTTTATTACCAGAAAATATAAATGTGATAATTTTTAGAAAAATATTTTGTTTGCTTCAAACTTCTCAACAATGAAAATAAAACAGAGGATATCATAATGAAAGCTGGAATTTTGACCTCCCACAATAAAACAGCAAACATTTCGCAAAGATACTGGTCTCACTTTTATGGATATAATGTTTGACAATCTTTATAAACATTTTACTTCACATGTATACCAAGTATAACTTGAAAACTAATATCAATGTGTTACACTTAAGCATACATCAGCCGCAAAACAGAAAAATCAAGCCCATAATTACAATGACCCTCTCCAGGATGCAAATATCTACCAAATATTCTGAGTAGGTTTCAAACTCAAACTCAGAAAAGTAAAACAAAAATCCCAATCATGCATAGCAGCTACGCTCTTCTCATTAACAAACAATTAGAATGATCGGAAATGACCTTTCCTGAACTACTGTAGTATCAAAACTTAATTAGACGATGATTTATGATCATAGTGCAAACAAATTAAACATCCACCAACAAATGCCCAACGGACACACTCATAAACTTGAAATCTAGAAACACCAATACCTTTAAACGTAATTCTGCACTAATAACCTCTAAATCCCTCACGGGATCAACAGTGTCATCAACATGGATAATCTCTGGATCTTCAAATGCACCTATAAAATTGTAATTTGAAAATTGAAATGTGAATTCCACAGTAATAGCATTATGAATCATGAACAAATCATAAGAATGCATCTATATTGAACTACCAGGATGAAACAAGTTATACAATAATGAGAAATAAAGAAATCTTTTGGCAAATTAGAATCAACAGCAGCAGCGGTACATGATATTCATTCCTTACACCTCTCCACTCGTACACTGGCTCATGTAACCATCGTGGGCAACATAGACCATCACACCACTTGGTAATTAAACACTAGCATTTGATGACACCAAAGGTTTTGCGCTTTTAATCCTAGTCCACTACCACAATGTGTCAGTGTAAGATAAGAAAAGATAAAGAAAAACCAGAGGTGCACATACAATAACAAATTAGACCATGATACTTAAGAGGACAGCCATTAATTCAGTCATGATTCTGCAGATTCGAGTTACAAGCCTGACCCATGACATTAATCATCAGAAAAATCACACAAACAATATATTACAGGAATCAGAAACATTCAGAGATTTTCATCATTAAAAATATAGATGTCTTACGTAAAACATGAAAAATGCCGTCAACAGCCCGGATGTGAGATAAGAAACTGTTGCCCAATCCCTGACCTTCATGGGCACCTCTAACTAGTCCAGCTATATCATGGATCTCAAGGAAAGCTGAAACCTGATTGTCAAAGTTTTATATATATATTATATATATATATATCAATGTCACACATAAAAAGTAGTGCAACATAAATTTACAACAACTAAATTGAAAATTAGGCCACAGACCTCACTTTTTGGCTTGTACAATTGGCATAGCCACTGAAATCGCTCATCAGGTATATTAACTCGAGCTTCATTAGGCTCAATGGTGCAAAAAGGAAAATTCTCAGCAGGTATCGACAACTTTGTGAGCGTGTTGAAAAGTGTAGATTTGCCAACATTTGGCAATCCAACCTGAAACCACCCGCAATAATTAATAAATAAATAAATAAAAGAACGGTGTTACTACAATAACTTGTTTGGAATTGCATATGAAATTCAAAAAGCTCTTTCAATGATCAAAAAAGTCTGTGTTACTTTGAATTGCTTCCTGAAGAATCGATATGGATCACGTAAACAAAAATCATAAATATTGATTTACTAAAAATGCAATTCAGCATTTCAATTCAATATAGAAAATTTAAAAAGTGTCTACTGGATCATATAAGAGCAATAGTGAAAGAAACAATTTATAATTATAAATTAAAACGGAAAATAAAATCAAGTATCTAGATTCGAAGAGAATACAATTCCAATCTTCAGATGAGAAGAGAATCGGCCGAGGATAGGACGCTCAACTGGCGCTTCCTTTGATTTTGAAGCTTTTGGCGGCATTTTTTTCGTTTGTCTCGGAAAGATACAAAGAGAAGTTATGTCCTAGGGTTTTGCGGGGAGCTCAACAGAAGTAAACACGAGTCTGTGTGTGGCTTAAGAGGAAAGCAGGGTGAGCTCACAGTGAAAGCTTTGGATTAAAAAAATTACTACAAAAACATTCACACACTCGTTGTCTAGAGATAAATGGCCCACAAAAGCCAAAATCTTTTAAAGGTAGCCAAAATGAAAATGCAATTACCGTTTTAACCTAGTGTGCACACCACTAACTGACACAAATATCACCGTACAATACAGTAAATAATTCGTTAAATTTTATTTTAAAATTTTTGATATATAAATTTATTTATAATATAATTAATTATTAAAATAATTGTATATTTTAATTTATTTATAATTTAATAAATTTTTTATTTTAAAATAAACGATAAAAAATTACAAAACAAAAAAAAATGAAGATCATTTGTATATATTTCTTTCATATATTACCTTAAAACAAGCTTCTGTATTTAATTAAACTCTGTTGAATTCTCTATCTTCAAGTTTTGAAACCTGTAATGCAAGAAATTTTGATTTTGATTGCATGCATAATTTAGAGGATCTACGTACCATTGCTATTGATCCAAGTACATTCTTGTGATTGGTGATGTTGTGCATTAGGAGAGCTGCTGCATGAGGCAGAGTATTGCTATTGGTGTAACAGTTGTAATTGCTTGCTTCTGAATCCGAGAACTTGTTTCTTTGGTTCCGATACAATTATTTCCCAGTTGCCAACAGTGGCTTCTTTGTGTGAAGTTTGTATCATGGTAGGTGATTCGATAGATCTGGTCTCTGGTGCAGAAATTGGCAAACCAGGGTAACCTCTCTGGTGCAGTGGATACTTCTTATTCGGGTCAAAATATGAATTTCATCAAGGCTATGCTAAACGTCTGAGTGATGTATCACTTGTCGATCACGGCTTCCAGGTGGCGAACCAGCTCTGTCGCAGCATTGCAAGTGAGCTCGCCATTTGAATCTGAAACCTCTAATGGATGTATGGCACAATATACCTCTCTTTACAGTCCAGTTCATTTGTTTGAATCCATCTTCTCTATTTAAGATTTTTCTTGTTCATGAGAACTCAGAACTGGTGTTGCTTGTAACTGAGGTTTCTCACTGTTGCTTTCTGTGGATTGAAGTATTTGTAATTATAGTGATGTGTATTAACACACCTTGTTTACTGTTGATTTTGTTTTTGAAGATAAAGCATACTGTGTAAAAGTTATCCACATAAAAAATAAATAAATAACCAAATTAATATTCAATAAAATTATGTGTGTGTGTGTGTGTGTGTAAACAGAAACTTGAGAAGGAAGAAAGAAGCATGAATTGCCCACAAAACTGAAACTAACAAATGCTAACACAAAAACTGAGGATTTTAGCCAACGCCTGTATTATAAAGAATAATATTTGAATAACCTCTCTACTTATTTTGAGATATTACAAGAAGAACTCAAGATTCACATTGAATTCATCGAACAAAGATAAAGAATTAAGAGATTTATATAAAATACCAACTTCATACAATCTGTAACTCTCACTAGACTCGTACTTGAAGAAGCTCACCTTGAAAACATAATGGAGCATCTCATTTGCTAATCTCCATTGTTGTAGACTCATTCACCTTTTCATAAACCAGCTCACAAAAATGTAATCCAATTATGTAATCAAAATCAGGATCCACTTCAAATTTCCATGATATGTTGAACCTCTTCTCCAAGACTTCAGTGTTAGACATAGTTCTTGCTGTTTCATAGTCAAGAGGAGGAGCCACCGATGAATCATTCATTGAAGCATAGGTTATATTTGAACTGTTTTTGATTTCAGATCCAGTATTTGCCGTGATCATGTACCCGGAATCCACCTCCCACATTCTCCAAAGATCTGAATCCTGATTTGCATTGATCACCAACCCCCCAACATTTAACCTATACATGATTTCAATCCCCAAACCATTCAAATTGAAATTCACATCATTTCCACCCACTTTACTGATCATGTCTTCAAAAAGCTTATATACCACAGGAACAATCTCTACGGCGCTTATAAACCCAAACAATCCTTTAGTCAGGATTAACTCAATCACGAGCACATCCAAATTGATCCCCAGTACATACTCCTTAATTAAAGAGATTGAACTTGAATTCCCACCTGAACTTTGCTGCAAGTACATGTTCTTGTGTGAAATCTCCCCAGAAGCACTAAATTCCGATAACAATTTCAGACCATTCACCACAATCCCAAATACAGATTTGTTGACATTATAATCCTCAGAGGGGAAGGGACAGAAATGGAGCCTAAGAACATAGTTTCCCGGAATCACTTTAATGTATAGCTCAATCCATCAGTGAAAATTCGGGCCCATTTATAAATCGGCTCGTTGATTGAATCACCACTTAATGTGGCAGTGCTGGCAGCTATACCAGTAGAACTAAGAGGGGCATTGTTATTTGATGCCAAATCACCAACCCATTTCCTACCCTCAACAGTAACACTAGAATTTATACCACAATCTATCACAAAAGAATTTGACTGAGCTTCACCAATTCTAGTAAACACAACGAATATCCCCAGAGAAACAGCAGATCTTCTCCATTAACAACACCATTTCACAGATTGAATAACAAATAACCAAGCAAGATCCGGTAACACACTGATGAAATAACAAAACTCTTGACTCTTCAGTCACATAAATAACTTCACCTCCAAGATTGTTCATCAAACAAACACAGACAAGACAGAAATTGACATGTTTTCATGCTCTACCGGATGAAACATTGAGGTTACCTTCAAAAACCCATAAGAGTATCTGCTTTGCGGTACCTTAAAAGGGATGATCATGAACAAATAACAATTAAGAACCCACCTTCCTCAATCAACCAATATCCAAACAGACCCAATTAACTTGCAGCTGAAAAGAGAAAACTTTGACCAACAGTGAGAATAACAAAATAAAATTCCAGAGAAAAGAGTAGAAAAAAGTGATAGGGTTATCTTAAAAAGGACAGCAAAACATGGGAACAGATTGGAAAAGTTGATTAACTGTTGTATCTTTCTTCTCTCCCACACAAAATCAGCCAGAGCATCTGACAGTTCCCACTTCATTACAAAAGCTTTTCTGTAACAGTTGTTTTGTTCTGTACAACAACACCATCAAAATAATATTCTATTAATTTCCATTTCATCACCCCTTTAATCCCATAATCTACTACAAATCGACGGAGATATGACTTGTGAGCACCAAATCATGAACAAAAAGAGAAACAGACGGGTTATTGTTTTAAGATTTTGGAAGCAGTAGTTGCCATGTTGGCTGCCAGTGATGGGGCGCCATTATTTGTGAGGTGGGTGTCACTCGCGCTTGTCTGCGGAAGGGGACGAGCAAAGCAATCATTCTTGTTTCTAATTTCCGTACTTTCTAATTTCCGTTCGAAGAACCCTTTCTCGTGCCAACCCGATTGCTGAAATTAGAGCGTCGTGCCGGCGTGCCTTTCGGCCTTTGCCTTCCATTTATTATTTATTTAATTCCTTCCCTTTTACGTGCAATTTTTTTATTTTTTATTTTTTATTTTCAATATATCAACTTTTTTAATTTAATTATATATAAAACAAATCTGCAATAAAATAAACCCAACACAAAAATTTTAAGAGTTGACTTCAATTAAAATTTTAAAATATTTTAGTAATTGAATAAATAACTTTTAAAGAATTAAAAAAATTAAAAGATATTTAATTATCACTAAAAAGTTAAAAATAATAATTAATTAGAGATTGTCAAATAATGAACAAATAAGCCTCGACCCATCGAAGCAGGGAGTTGAGGCAACTTGAGCACCCCCCTCCCCACAAGGATTTGACAAACCACCAACTTTGCATTTGATTCTTTAATTACATAAAATGTAATTTTTTAAAAAAAAATTAAATTATATAAGCAGGCTTCAAATAATAAAGGCTTTTGGATTGTATTTAAAAATCAGTTAAATATTCAAAAATAAAAAATAAATCAAGAAGTAAACGGGGTTCAAAAATGTATTGATACATATATCCCGTTTTCTAAATAAATCATAAATGAGCACAACCCAAGTATCTATATCTAAAATAATATGATAAGACATTTTCAGTGCAACAAAACACCACTGAAATGGTGCAAAGTCAGTGCCAATACTCTTTCTCTTATTCTTAAGCAAGCTACCGACCTGATTGCTCCCCCAAGACCAGTCTTAGATGAACTTGGCGTACCTCATTATCTAGCAAAAGCTTATCACGCACTCGTTCATTTGAATATTAATCAATCATGGTAGTGATTATGATAGCAAAAATGTACAGCGTACCGACATGAGAATTCTCAAGAAAAATAAGATTAGAACATGTCTTTCAAACTTTAGAGAGATTATGGAATATGAATCACAAATGCAGGAGATCCTACATGTATGATGATAAAAAATAGATATGCTCTATTGTCTAATCTTAAACCGGAAAAATGACAAAGCCAAGAAGTAACAGATTGAGAAACTGCACCTGGTTACCATCTGCTAGAACAATGTGGAGATGTTGATTTCAATTTCAGAAATTTCCTGAACATTTCAAAAATAGAGCTGCAATTTGTAGGAACTTGAGATGTAAACAATAAACCGGCAATCAGAATGGACAGGATAAGACAGAAGTTAAAGCTAGAAGAAACATAAAGACACCACACCAAAAATTCTGCAGGAAACAACTACAAAACAATAAATGGAACTAAAATGGTCCAACGCAAATGAGAAAAATATCATCAATTGTATTACACGCGAGTCACAACAAAGATTGTTTCTCAGATGAGAGTTGCCATTGCTTATGCACATTCTACATTCTATCTTTCCCCCTTATACATTGTCTTGATTATAACAACTTATTGCTAAGTCAGATTTGACATTATGGTTTGTCCAACAACAAGAACATAACTAACAATATACATGGAAACAGACATATATGAGATATGTTTCCTACAAAAAAAAAGGAATGTGGATCTAATGTAAACAAAAACATCAAAAATTCAAAATAGCAAGGCACATGCCACAAGTTTGTTAGTGACTCCAATTTAAAGCTGCAGTCCTTTAAAGCAACGAAAGAGGATGTAACCTTGTTCCACATGGAATGAAATAACAAAGAAGTGTCCACCACCTAGAAAAGGTGCAAAGCCAGGATCCTGAGGTTTCCCACATATCTCCATGGCAAGGTTCTCTAAAACCTGTATTGAACATCAATCATAGAGCACTCAAAGTTGTTAAAATGAAGGCTAAAATGTTAGCATACATTATCCTACCTTGTATATCTTTGCCATGCCAAAGGGAATTAATCAATCTAGTACGGACAAAATCACTCTACAACAAGTGTCACGTACCCAGGTATCACAAGTACATCAATCCGGCATTAAGATCATCCTACAACAAGTGTCTATTCCCATGATGCCCATACAAAAAGCCAGTCCATTCTTCAAGCTATTGGCGTTACTGCCACAACAATGAGCCCAAAGTCTCCCATCAGTTCATGCCCCATCAGAAGGCACTACAGACTTTCTTCCTGCTAAAATGATTTCTGTGGACAAAAAAAGACGTAAGAATTCTCCAGAAATATAGCGCTGCAATGGAGCTCTCTCAAACTCTATAAGTTCTGAAACAATTGGTTACTAGTCTTTCACCATCAGTAATCTTGAAAATTCAATCACATGCAGAAGTTAAGAAGTGACTTTTTCTGTAAATTACTATTAGCTCTGCAAGAAATGAATTACAGAGATAACTGATACTAACAAGAAGTTTAAAAACAAGTGGAAGTGTGATACCAGTTCAGCAATGAGTTGGTAACTTGCAAGTTTGAACAGGGAAAAGCAAACAGAGAAACTGACGAAAGAAACATAACAACATCAGACAGGAAACTATAGATCTAATCATCTTTTTTTTCAAATATGACTAATCATCCATATTAAAAGAAAGAAAAAAATGTCAATAGCAGTTCAAATTTTGATTTCGATCAGCAATCCGAAGCCAACAAGCAAAACTACAGTATGCTTTTGTGAAAATTTTTCTGAATTTTAAGAATTGAATTCCCTACTAACGATTTAAAGCACAGTCAGCAACTCATGGACATAATCTCTTTAATCTTCCGAACACACAGTTCATAGCACGAACAAAACAAAACTACTAAGCCGAAACCTTCGTTTATTACCCATGGAGTTGGACAGCAGCATGGATTGAGCGATTAGAAACCCTAGATAGAGGAACCCAAAATAACATATTGCAACACTCCATATGTTTCAGAGAGGACCCAAGCATATGGTAGGGGTCAGCACAATAGAAGCTACTTTTAATAGTGCGTGGACTGAAGTATTTGAACAAGACGATCTCAATGCCTTATGTCAAAGTGTGATACAATGCGATACATTGTGTCTGTCACCGGGTGTGGGTCGGGCACGTGTGAAGCGTAAAATTCTCCACTACCACCTCAAAAATTCGCACCGTGCTATTAGCTTCATTCAACAACTTCAAAAGTTTGTATGCAAATTGAACTTGATCAATTCGTTCAAGCCCAACTTGAGGGGGATTGTTGAAGATGAAGGAATTGAGGGTGAAGATAAAAGACCCAAATAACTCTTTGACAATTCTATGGACAGCCCATATCAAGCCCAAAGCCCATATAAATCTAACCACTAAAGGACGAAATAACGGCTAGTAAGCTAATCACTAATGGACGAAATAATGGCTAGTTCTTGAAATTGAAAGATATGCTATTGTGTGTTGTACCTAGCTGTTAGAAAAGTAAAATAAGCTTGGTACCTAGCTGTTAGGATGTTGTATATAAATACCTTAGATGTGTAAATATTGATAAAGTGAGAAGAAACAAGCTTCTTTATTCTTTCATCAATACTTTCTTTCACACTTCTTTGTTTCTTCAATATTTTTCATAAACGACATAAAGAGCTTTAACAGTTTTTTCAAATATGCAATCAAATGCTCATAAATATCATGGTTGTCCTTAAAAATGCAAAAAAACACTCCACATATTTTCTTTAAAGTGTATGGCATTTAATTGAATATGATGATAATATGCATTAAATAATCACAATTTACGCTAAAAGGGTAACTGTTGAAATAAAGCCAATTGAGCCGATTGATCAATCTCCAGATTCATGCCAGCATTATAATTATGTTGCATTGGAGATGAAAAGATTGAGGGTCAAGATAAAAAGCCCAAATAACTCTTTGGCTAGTCTATAGGGGTACCCACATCAAGCCTAAAGCCTATTTCATAGCTAAACCACTAAAGGACAAACTAACAACCAGGTTTTTGAAATTGAAACGATGTGTTATTATATGTTGTACCTAACTGTTAGAAAAGGAAAGTGAGTTTGTACCTAGCCATTTGAATAGTGTGTATATAAACACAAGATGTGTAAAATTTAGACATTAGAATAAGACGTATAAAACAATTCTCTCATCTTCTTCATCTTTCTCTCTTTGGTGAAAGTTCTCTCATTCTCTCATCAAAGTTAACATGGTATCAGAGCAGTAAGCTCCTATCCTCTTCTTGTTCTTTATTCTTTCATAGTGGTGCTTAAAAAATATCTCTCATTCTATGCCCAAATTTAAATGACAAGTGAGGGACCCTCTTTAGGCACCAACAAATCTAATGAAGCACCTTCTCAAACCACCATCAACACCTCTACTAGAACCAATTCCATGATAATGGAAGTAGATGCTAGCACCTCCCTTAAACTCACGACAATTCTACTAAATAACCACAACTACCCCATATGGGCAAGGTAGCAACAACCAGAACTGAGCTAAGTGTGAACATTGTCACAAGAATGGTCACTCTAAAGATTGATGCTAGCCTTCATCACTTTAAGAAGGGTAAAGTTTCAAATCAAAGTATCCATGGTGTTCCAAGTGCCCATTTAGCTCCCATCACCGACTTCAAGTGTTCACTCCTTTAGTCTCGACGATATTGCCAAGGTGATAAGGAACCAACTCCAAATCAATATGGAAGCACTTTGGAACCCAACACCATACTCATAAAGGCAAATGGGAGGACAGTACTCTTCTTGACTCTCACTTTAACTCTTGCAATGATCATGAACCATGGATTATAGACTCAGGTGCTAGTGATCATATGTTTAAAACATAAATAAAGCATCTAGACTACATCCTTTAAGGAAAATACAAAGTGTCAAAGTTGCTAATGGAAAGCATGTTGCCCATTAAGTATTTAGCAGAGTTAGATTTATTGTCAAAACATACTAAAGGGTTCTGTATTCTTAATTTTGATTCTAATCTATTATCGGTTAGTAAACTCACTAAAGACTTAAATTGTATTGCTATATTTGGTCCTAATAAAGTGATTTTTAAGGATATTATAATCGGGAAGAAGATTGGTGAAGGTTTCACTAGAAAATGGCCTTTACGTGCTAATATGATGCAAAACAAGCTTTTAGGGTCACTAAACAAATTGATTCACATGAGCTATGGCATGCATGCTAGGACATCCTTCTAATCACATTTTGAATTGTCTAGTTCCTGATTTAAATGATTGTTACAATTCTAAGATGTGAGACCAGGTAGGTGATATCAAGCACAAACTATCATCTATCATTCATTCTCTTAAACAGTTAAAGAGAGACACACCCTGAGTGGCCGAAAAACAAGTCCAAATCGAGCCAGGCAGAAACAGCCACCTACCACAAATGCCTAAGAGGCTTCAATCCGAAATCACACGACACCAATTGCATGAGGAAAATTCTAACCAGGAGTAGCTTCCCTCTCAAGAAAGGGGGAAAAGGTGCACAAGTTTGGGAAGCAGGAGGGAGACTTCACCAAATGAACATCTGCCCCATGATCGCTACAATGATTATAGCGACGATGAGGAGGTGCTGGACAGAAGGCCCACATCATGGCAACCAAGAAGGGTACAAAATCACCCTGAGGCAGAACCATGGCACACCACAAGAAGGGAAGATTGGCACTACAACAGCCCAAGCCATTACACATGGCCTAAGGTAAAAATCGAGTTCCCTACCTTTGAGAAGGGAGATCCAACTGAATGGATCTCCAAGGCTGAATTTTACTTTGAGAAACAAGGTATTGAAAGAGGTGAAAGGGTTGAGTTTGCATCCTATCACCTATGTGGGAGAGCCAACCAATGGCCACCTATGCCCGAGAAGGGAGAAGGATAGGCTGGACAAGGTTCACACAAGAGCTAGTGAACAGATTTGGCCCTATCTAGCATGACAAACTATGAGGGACAGCTTGCCAAGATAAGGAAAGAGGGATCTCTAGAAAGCTACCCTGAAGAATTCGAGAGGTTGGCCGAATTGGTAGGACATTGGCCAAATAGTGCACTCATTGGCATTTTTCCAGACGACTAAGCCGAGAAGTGAAGATGAGGGATCCAAACTCTCTCACTTAGTGCATTCAGTTAGCAAGACTCATGAACGATGGAGGAAGCATCACCC
>BNST01002148.1:0-65278 GCA_019650275.1 Xylocarpus granatum
ATTTCTCCTCGCTCTGGAACCGCTTCTTCAAGAAAGCCAATCGAGATCTCTACAACATCTATGTCCATGCTGATCCCAGCACCAATATCACTCTCCCCCGTGGGGTTTTCAAGTCTAAATTCATCAGCTCCAAACGCACCTACCGCGCGTCTCCCACGCTCATCTCCGCCGCCCGTCGGCTTCTCGCCACCGCCATCCTCGACGATCCGGCCAATTTATACTTTGCTCTTCTCTCCCAACACTGCATTCCTCTCCATTCGTTTAAATACGTTTACCACTCGTTAATCACTTCCACCACCTTCGATTTCTCTTCTCCCTCCACTGAGTCTGTCTCCGAGTTTGGAATTCGACTCAAGTACAAGAGCTTCATCGAGATAATCTCCAAAGATCAGCGGCTGTGGAAACGGTACGTCGCCCGTGGACGCTATGCGATGTTGCCGGAAGTATCGTTTAACGAATTCCGGGTCGGGTCTCAGTTTTTCGTTTTGACACGTAAGCACGCCCTTTTGGTTGTTAAAGATCGAGCGCTTTGGAAGAAATTCAGGAAGCCGTGTTACAGGGCGGATGAATGTTACCCAGAAGAGCATTATTTTCCTACATTGTTGTCAATGCAGGATCCGAATGGCTGCACCCGTTACACGCTCACTCGGGTCAATTGGACTGGAACTACGAACGGGCACCCATATACATACAAGCCAAGTGAAGTGTCGACGCAGCTTATTTATAATTTAAGGGAATCGAATAACTCGGAGTCTTACTTGTTTGCGAGGAGATTCTCGCCGGACTCTTTGAGACCGTTGATGAAAATCGCCGATTCTGTCATTTTCCGGGACTGAACCAAAATTTGTTATTGGTAAGTTAATTAACTCTTCTTTTTAAAATTTCTTATTTTTATCTTCTATTATGAGTCGACACAATGAGTTGTCGAGTAGAGGAGTTGAGTTGGAAGAATAAAAGTACCAATTGTTAAATTTTAGCCATTTTTTTTTGGTTATGGGTCAGAGTGCGAACTTGCAGGGAAGGATTTTCTGTATTTGGTTCTCTAAAATTGCTTTGGTGATTGCTTATTCAGGAAGCGCTTGTGTTAAAAATTCTCCTAAAGTATTTGAAAGCAATGAAGTTGGCTTGGTTTCAGGCTATAGGATGCAGTAAATTTTGAAACTCTTGTGCAATTGTTGAACTTGTTTTAGTAAAGATTTTTGTTTCATATGCAAGTTGAAGCCTCTTGATTCTCAACTTGTGTTGGAAGCATATTCTTCACTGTCATTACCGACACATGTTTGGTACCTTAAAGTGGCTAAGACTAT
This sequence comes from Xylocarpus granatum, assembly GCA_019650275.1. NCBI lineage: Eukaryota > Viridiplantae > Streptophyta > Magnoliopsida > Sapindales > Meliaceae > Xylocarpus > Xylocarpus granatum. The sequence goes on from BNST01002148.1 coordinate 1,308, forward strand.
TGTCCAAGGCAGCTTTTTGTTTTCTCTGCAAAATTTTACAATACAGAATTTATGCCTTCAAAAATATCACAAATCTTCTTGTTTAAGTACCTTTTACTTTTTATAAGCACTTTTAGTAGTACCAATTTATTTATTGGAGTGGGATCAATTCACCCTTTTGCAGGTTAATCAAAAGGAGCTTTGAGTCAAATTAATGGGGGAATATAGTTTTGAAGCAGCATGCATATTCCACAACCTATCAACCCTGAAGGAAGGTGGTAAAATGCCCAACTTTAGAGTATCTTTCTAGGAGGAGATTAAAAGGAGATACTAGTGGAAGAACTCTTGTTACAGCTAGCTTTCATATCATCTTGAGGGTGTGATCTTCTTTGTAGTGTAAGTGTCACAATGCCTTGCTAGTGATGCACTTTGTACATATTTGTGTATGGAAAATCAATGGGATCTACATCTATCTCAGTTGCGTGTTTAGGATGATTGAGTTGAGGGAAAAGTATCGGGATACTGAAAAAAAATTGAGGGAAAATTGATGACTTGAAATTGCCTTTTCTTTTCCCCAAATTGGATATGCTGTCTCCCAACCATTTGATTTCTTCTCACCTTGATCGATCAGGGGTGTAGCTGTAGTGACAACTTGCATTAGGAAAAAGACTACCACATACTAGTAAGGACGGCAGGCGTTCAATTGTCGGACAATAGTGGGGCTGTTCTCTCTGGTATCAATGAGTGTGTTGTCAACTACTTGCCTTGCCCTTCTGCTCATGTCTTGTTGTCATTGTTAATAAGATTTAACGGCTGGTTACCATAAAAACATGACGCTTCTCATCTTATTAATTATCTTTTAAATCTGTACATCATATATTTTATTTTTTTAATTTATTATTATTATATTTTGAAACTTTACTGTTGTTATAGGCCTCCCAAAGTTTCAATTCTATAGCTCAGCCTTTTTACGTCAATCAGGGTGGGATCACCGACAGTCGTTTACATCACAAAGTGATGATGATTGATTGTGATGTGCTTGTATGATTGTCGGTTACAGCTGGTTTAAATTTTGTTTTTTATATTTCAAATATAAATTTTATGTACACATTTTGAATTGCCGTTTTATGTATACGTTGTAAACTACAACACTGTCATGTTTACTCCCACAGCGTGGCAAGCATTATACACAAAGCGTTAACAAATCATCCACCATATTGTCTGAGAAAAGTACAAATCACCATCACCTGCAAGTCAACGGAAACCCATCCATAAAGATCTCTAGTTGTAGACCGACAGTCATCAATCACAGGTCAAACATGCTGCATGCCCAACTATAATTATTTTCCATCTCGTAGAAACTATAGACTGATGAATAATTGTAGATGGACATACTGCAAGAAAACAGATGCCAGTAGAAACTAGCAAGCGGTAAGTCAACAATCTTCATTAAATCTCAACTTGGAATCGTTGAGAAAATTGTATAGAGTCAACAATATATTTGATTTTGTTACACAAAATGTTTGCATATTTCTTATGTATTGTCAAAAAACTAGCATATCTATGTTACTATGCTAATAATTTTTTACTTCAACAACAATAAAATTCAATTTTCACGATCGGGGCTATATCAAAATTTGACATTGTAACTCATCTTTGTTTAAATCAATTGCATCAAAGTGATTAAAATTTATGTATAAAAAATCACCGGGCCTGGTTCAATAATCGAATTTATAATGTTTTTTTCTTCCTCTATTTCTTTGTCCCTCTCTTTTCCTTTCTTTTCTTTTTTTTACCTTGTTTTTCTTTTTCGTCTTCTCTGTTTTACCTAAACATACAAGTGATAAATAAAACAAATATTTTGTCTCAGAGAGGAAATGAACTGATTATTTGGCTAATATTATGAAAGGGATGAGAATATGGCTAAAATTACTAATGAGCTTTTAAAATGGGCTATTTAGATTTAAATTCCTTTTATAATTACAAGTGTCTGATAAAGAGTGTATTTGAGACCTTCTTACTTTTATTTAAATGTGTTGAATAAATATCACCTTTTTTCAATACACAATATTTATCACTCACGTCTTGATTTACATTCTACGTAAGAGTATTTTATTTCTTTACACATATTTGTACCACCTCAATTTCAAATATATATTAAAATGTTTACTCGTATGTTTCTTTGCAAATTAAGGTTTTGTTTTACATTAACTTGTAATGGCCTTTAACTAAAAACTTTTTTAATTTTATTTTCAAAATTAAGTGGAATTGCCATAATCTCTAACAAAACACAAATGGAACTACAAAATTAACAATGTAACCTTTTAATAATATAACACTAGACACTTGCAAGAGATAGAAATGGATTAATCTTAGGCTTATAAAATGAAATCAATTTCTTAAAATAGTTGTAGGCATCCTGATTGTCCTTGGAGACTTAAATTTTTAAATTTTGTCGCTCGCTCTCTCTCTCTCCTTTTTAATATGATCGGTTGTTATTTTATTACTTTAAAAATGATTATTGTATTTATAGGATTATTATTTACTAAGAAAAAGCAAGTGTTTGTTTTTTTATAGTTCAATTGTAAATATGTCAATAAAAAAAAATGTGTATGTAGATGTAAAAATCTTTTTAAAAAATTAATTTTTTTAATAAAAAATATATAAATTAATGCTCACCAAAACAAAGATTAAATCAAATAGAAGAAGGGTATATTGGCAAAACTAGAATAGAAATTTTCACTTAGAAAATTTTCACCTCCACGAACTAAAAAAATAAATTATAAAAGACATAACTATAAAAAAATTTGTTGCTCTCAAAGTTCCTTTTAGCTCTCATGCTAATGTCATAGTTATCACACAAAATTTAAAATTTCTCTACATAAAACTTAAACTTTTTATACTAAAATTAAAATTATAATTAATAATTTTAATAAAAATATAATTTTGTTGGCAAAAATTACCCCTCTCATAATGAAATTTTTGGAGCATGCCCTAACATTGTTGTAATTTAGTAAATATTAAATGCTTTATTATTAGATTCTTTTTTCTTTAAACTACTTTTTTTATTTATTTTAGCAAAATTTTCTTATTTGCAGTAAAAAAAAAGAAGCACTTTGATCAATTTCTCTCAGTAAATTTTGTCAGGACAATTTAGTAAAACTCCAATTCTAGTGACAAATTTTGTTGAAAGAAATCATTGTAAGGGTTAAAAATTTACTTTAACGGTCTTATACTAATTCTCTGAACAAAATTTGTTGAATGAAAAGTTTTTTTTTATTCAAATTGGTTTCTTTTCAAAAATTTTGTTGGGAGATTTTAAATAAAATCTTCAGTCTCTCGATAAAAATTACCAAAAAAAATTAGATTTTAAATAAAATTTCAACTAACTTCTCAACTTTTACCGAGAGAAAAGCTATTAAGATAATTTAGGGGTATTTTTGTTCAAAATGAATCTTTTTAACCACAAATAAAAACAAAGTTTTAAATAGATTATAATTAACTTCGAACTTTTAATACACTTTATATTCGTTTTTTTTTAATTTATGCTTAACATTTTGAGTTTTATATTTCATATTTTAAATTTTGTACGACATGCAATGAATTTAATATTTTAATTTTGTAAGTTTTAAATTTAATATTACAAAGAATTCATCATTGTTTAAAATTATATTTAAGAGAAAAAATAATCAGTAAAATAAATTTGAAAAAAATATATAATAATTGTGTAATAAAGATTTATACAAGTCATGATTTGCTATCGTGGCAAATAGCCAAAAAAAATACAAAATAAAATAAAATTTGAAAACCAAAACAAATTTGAAGAAGGCATCGTAATCTACAGCACGGCCCATTCTAGCCGATAGTCTTCTCCACCGCCAGACTCGCCACTGATATTTGGGTTATTGTATGTTTTTGCTAGTCTTTGTTGTAACTTTCGTTTCGTTTCTCTGGCATCTGCTCATTAGGGTTTTGGCGAATTGGGTTGGGAATTTGGGGAGACGATGGGGAAGAATGAGAAAACAGGGTTGGGAAGAGCCCTGGTGAAGCACCATAACCAAACCATCCAGCAGTCGAAAGAAAAAGGTAAATTCTACAGGAACCAGCAGAAGAAGGTTCTGGAGTCTGTTACCGACGTTAACGACATCGACGCCGTCATTCAGCAGGCCGAGGAGGCTGAGGCATACCCCGTCCCTAATATCCTTAATTTGTGAGTGACTTTTTCTTTTCTTCTCTTTTCTTTTTGATCCTTTCAGTTTTTTTGTAAAAGTTTAGATATTCTCAGAAACCCTATTTTGAAATTGTGGATGTCGATATGTACTACCCGGAAATTCGTGGGAGTTCAACAGTTTAATAAATTTATTGTTTTGAACGAATGTATCTAATGGGTTTTGTGTGTTGAATGGAATGGAATAGAGATGCTGGGTCTGCTAGTAGTTCGAGTGAGATGACGGCTGAAGAGAGGAAGCAGGAGGAGGCGTTGCATGCTGGCAGTCTTAGAGTGCCACGGAGGCCGCCATGGAATGCTGGAATGTCCGTGGAAGAGCTTGATGACAATGAAAGACAAGCTTTTTTAACATGGCGACGAAGTCTTGCTAGGTCAGTTGTTTGAAATTGGACATGTTACTTTTGGGTTTTCTGTTTCCTTAGGCTTTTAATAGGCTTTTGTGCTTGGCTAATGTGTATAAGTATGGAGTTGTATCTGGTTCAGGCTGGAGGACAATGAGAAGCTTGTTCTTACTCCGTTTGAGAAGAACCTGGATATCTGGAGACAACTTTGGCGGGTTCTTGAACGCAGTGACTTGGTAAAGTTCCTTGTTACTTGTTCCTTGACGATGAGTTGTAAGCATTTTGATTTTACCATTGAAGAACAATTTCTGCTATACTTTACTAATGCAGTTGGATATATGGATAACCAAAACCTGGTCAAACTATGTTTAATCTGAATTTCTTATCTTCGTAGCAGTGAAAGAGATTTGCAAGGATATTTCATTTTTTCTCTTTTTTACTTGTAGAGACTCGTTCCACATATAGGAATAATGTAAAACCATACTTGTATTGGGGAAAAGATAAATGATTAGCACTTGTTACTCCAGGAATCTGTCTTTTTGAAGATATTTAGTCGAAAACTTTGAATGACTAAGGCATTCTAAAATATTATAGCTTTTTGAAACCAGTACCTTAGCAAGAATTATCATTTGGGAACAAGGGATCCTTTTATTGGTATTACTTTTTCAGGTTCTAGAGTGTTTTAAGATTCTAATATCAGCTACCCATTTATGCATATGTCTTTATTTTGATACTGCCTAAATTTGTTACATTCCAGATTTTGTAGAACAGCTGTGCAAATTCTTCAGTTTGATACCTCAATATGTTTGATCATTATGGTTGGTTCAAATTTTCAATGCGCAGCTCATTTAACTTAATTAAAAGGAGCAACAATAACCGTATACTTTATTATTTGGGGTCGGTAACGGTGCTGGACCGCTATCTTGATCAATATATGACTTAGATTTTGATTCTTTGTTTACTTTGTTGAGCCTTACAATCCTTAATTTCTCCTGCTTTTATGTAACTGCATATTCAGGCAGGATTTTTGCCAGTTACACATTAATTAGTAGTTTTGAGATGATCTTCATCGCCTGGTCTTTTTTGGTTTCTTCTTTAGTTTCACATAAGATAATTGTTGACATTTAGTAATTATATTGTGGCCTAATCTTTTTAATTGTTTTACATACTTATAATTGATATTATGTGCCATATTCTGTCATGTTTGTTTGTGGTGTAATTGATGAACAACCTCTTTGAACCTCTGATCTGTATTGCTAATCATGATTTATGTTTTGTTGCGATCTTATTGATGCATATAATTTGATGATGAGATATTTTCTGACTGAACTGAACTTTATTATTTGTGTGCAAATAATTGTAAGGATAATTGTTAGTTAGGAATTTGTATTTGTTACACACATCAGTGATCTCTTGAATTTTCTTTTATTTTGGTGTCTGGTTTACATTGTGATATTTTTATCACATTTTTATCTTTCAGCTTGTGATGGTTGTTGATGCACGAGACCCGCTGTTCTATCGCTGCCCTGATCTTGAGGTAATCCATTATTTCTTTTATTAACCAAGTGATGCTTATTACTCATTGTACCTTGAGGCCCTGTCTCAAGATATGAATTCTCTTAGGCTTCATTTGTTTTGATGCACTGTGAGTTCCAATTTTAAGACTTCCTTAGAAGACATTCAACAGGTGAATCGTTAATTTGCTCTCATTGTCCTCCCTGCTGTTTGGTTAAGCCCAAAAATACGTAAATACTTAACCATCTTCATTTAGCTATTGCATTGTGCTTCGTATCTGAGAAGGTAAGCTGTCAATGGCAGAGAAATATTACTTTCTATACCTTTTGAGAAAAAAAAGGAAATTGAAAATGTGGATTAGTGGATGTGACTGTCAGTTTGTGGGTCTATCAGTATAAAAGAGTCCCTTGTTCACCCAATAGAAATTGCCTTGAACAGAAACGTTCTCATCCAAATATAATTGTAAAAGTTTATTTCACTGTGAAGATATAATTTACACTTAAATTCAGTTCTACTGAGAATTTTTGGCTAATAAATTGAGCTGTTGGGTGGAAATGAGACAAACCTAAGATATCATGTGAAGATATATGAATCAGTTGGTTACGAGAATTTTGATACTTTGAAATGATATCCATTGTTGCTATTGCTTGATTATCCTTCTTGTTTTGGTTGGTTATGCTTTAGGACAGTGGATGTGGTTTTGCATTGTGCATAATTTTCTTTTTCTCCTTGCAAGAGATTGCTTTTCTAGTATTGTTTGTAAGTTAAATTGATGAAATACTCACTGTTTGTGTGGGTTTCGCATGTCCATTGTAACAAATGATATGAGTCAGGTTATGCAACCTTTATAAAGTAACAGAATTGGACTTCATTTGGACTAGTAAATAAGTATGAAATTATCCTGGGATTGTCTAGTGATTACTAACCAGAGTGATGATTAATTAATTTTTGAATTGGAAAATAGAGGGAGCAAAAAATGGTCAGGTGTTTTTTCATAGGTTGATGAACTTTTCGATACCACTTTCCCTTCTTTATTACGATTTCCTGAATGGATGGCTGTTGTCACGAATCCAACTATTTTCTTAATTAATTTTCTTTATTCAAGTAGTTTATATTTGCCAAATTGGCAAGGGCCTATGCTTTTCCCAATCTAGTTGTAGTTATCATGTAGTTTGTTTTATTATGAAGATGAAAAGGAAATATTTTTGAATCACTATTATCAAGTTAATGATTAATATCTAGAGTTGTGTTATCTTATTTATATTTAATTTAGAAATAATTTATTCCTTATTTTCTTATTTGACTAGAAAGCTATTTTGTGGTACTTATTTTCCAACATGGTTTGATATTTGATTATTTTCCTATTCCAGTGTTAATTAGGTTGTTGTCCTAGAACATCCATTTAAACTTGCCAATGTTGTATGGCAAATAAATGCTTAATAAAGTAAATCTTTAGTTTTTCAGACCAATCCCCTCAACTTGGTAGAATATTTTCATATGGTACGTTGAAATCTATATTCTAACATTTTGAATCATGGCTTTAATTCTAATAGTTGTTGTCAAGTTTGAAAATGTAAGCAAACTAGAACATACATATAGTGATTGGTTTGCTTATCAGGATTCTTGTGACAAACTCTAGTGTTACAGACACACACACACATGTGTATAATGTAATATAATGCAACAGATTTGACCATATTTTTGTAGTAGGCGACTTGTCAAACCATAACAAATATTGAAATGTCTCTGGGGTATTCACACAATTGGTTTTTCTCAAAAAAAAACATAAAAGCAAAATCCTAGGCACATCCTAAAAAAATGTAAAATATCTTATATTTATAATGCTATTTAGGGGTTTTACTTTAAACCTAAATCATTGGGTTGGGCTTTCTTTTAAAGCTTAATCTACTTAGTAAATTATGTACTAACAAATTTAGTTCAATATTTATATTATGAATTTAGCTGAATCTAATATTCAAATAGCTTAATGAGTCTTAGACAAATTTAGAATTTTCTCTCTCTCTCTCTCTCTCTCTCTATATATATATATATATATATATATATGTATATATATGAAGATGAATTAATGTTGATATTATTCTCAATTTTAATGTGCAACTTAATAAGTTCTTGTAATAGTGATAGTAACACTAAAATCTAATTTTAATGTCACAAATAGTGACAAATATCTAGCGATACATCACAATTACTCAAGTAACAAAAATATCTGTGGTTAGACATCACTTTATTAGTGATTAATATGATCGTGTAATTTAATTTTTTTGTTTTAGATATCTCAATTGAACACGAGGTATGGAATGTCACTCTCATATAATTTAATTTTACATTTGTTTGATATTTTGAGTAGATTTATTCTAACAAATAAAATTAATATTACATATCGACTTATTTAAGTACCAAATAATTGTTTGATCTTGCATGATCTGAAGGGTTGATTCTTATTTGACTAAGAGAACTTGATTGAGACTCGAATTGCATGCCTTGAATTTTCTCTTGTTGATAGGGAAGGCCAGTGGGTTGGATATACTGTGACAAACTTGAATATCCTATTTTTACAATTTACTTTTTTTATTTCCTATTTTAACTAGTTTGGCGTCATGAAACTTTCTATAAATTTTGACTATTGTGAATTTGTTATGGTTTAGGTAAAGTAAATATTTAGTTCTTATATTTGGAGGAATATCCCCTTATAAAGTGATAAAATATTTTTCTAATGATATGCCAGTATCATCAGTGACATGATTCAACATTGGATTTTGATGCAGGCATATGTACAAGAAATTGATGAGTATAAGAGGACAATGCTTCTGGTGAACAAGGCAGATCTGTTACCATTTTCTGTCAGGTGGGTGTATTCCTTGCTCAGTTTCTGCTGCTGCAAATCAATCCTTTACTTCACGGTCTCTTAAAATTTTTTTCATTGCTGTGGCTTGCTCTGCAGGAAAAGTTGGGCCAAGTACTTTAAGGATCATGAGATCCTCTTTGTGTTCTGGTCGGCTAAAGCTGCCTATGCAGCTCTAGAGGGTAAAACACTGGGTGGCTCATGGAGAACACAGGATACTGACATGGATGACCCTGATACAAAAATATACAACAGGGATGAGCTTCTTGACCGTTTACAGTATGAAGCTGAAGAGACAGTGAAAAGGAGAAGGAAGTCAAGCCACAGTAGCAAATGCACATCGAATGTTCAGTCTTTTGATGGAAATATTGGAGCAAATTCAGCACCTAAGAATGTAATTGTGGGATTTGTAGGGTATCCTAATGTAGGGAAAAGTTCAACTATCAATGCTTTGGTTGGCCAGAAACGGACAGGCGTCACCTCTACCCCCGGGAAAACTAAGCATTTCCAAACATTGATAATTTCTGATGAGCTGACCCTCTGTGACTGTCCTGGGTTGGTGTTCCCTTCCTTCTCAAGCTCAAGATATGATATGATTGCTTCAGGTGTTTTGCCGATTGATCGGATGACCGAGCACCGTCAGGCTGTCCAAGTTGTGGCCAATCGAGTCCCAAGACATGTCATTGAGAGCGTCTACAAAATAAATCTGCCAAAACCAAAGCCATATGAATCCCAGTCTCGGCCGCCCTCGGCTTCAGAACTTTTGAGGGCTTATTGTGCTTCTCGTGGTTATGTTGCTTCAAGTGGGCTGCCTGATGAAACTAGAGCAGCTCGTCAAATTTTGAAGGATTTCATTGATGGGAAGCTGCCTCATTTTCAAATGCCCCCTCGAATGTCTAATGAGGAGGTTGTTTTAGAGGATACTCGAGCACCCAGCCTGTCTGAAATACACAAGTCGGATACATCTGATAATGAAAATGTTCCAGCAACTGAAGAAGGAAGTGCACCTGTTCTCGAGCATGTGCTGGATGATCTTAGTTCGTTTGACCTGGAAAATGGTCTTGCTTCTAAAAGGGTTGCCATTAAGAAGACAAATGCATCTCATAAACACCACAAGAAGCCTCAGAGGAAAAAGGATCGCACATGGAGAGTAGAAAATGATAATGGTGATGGAATGCCAGTAGTAAGAGTCTTCCAGAAGCCAGTGAATACGGGTCCTTCAAAGACTAGATGATGAGATGCAAATTTAATACCATCATTATTAGTGTTACTCACGCCTTTCGGCTTGAGCGTGCTTCTCCAATGTTTTATGTGCGGCTTGCCAATTTAGAAGTTGGTTATAGATATGGAGATCCGCACTCTCAGTTTCTTCAAGAAATCGAAGGATAAAGAGACGAAAGATCTACTCACATAGCTAAAGCACTTGTGTCAGTGAAGTGATTGTCAGTTTGGAAGATCAGAGTTCATGCATCAACTCTGATTACAAACACATAAAATCCATGCCTAAGTTATACGGTATTGATTTGTTCCATCTCCTATTAGTTGGTAGGAATATTCTTGTTTGTTATTATCAAATTTCTTATCTTTAGGCAAATCTATACACCTATTGGTGTATTAGAATGTGAGGAGATCTTTTCTACACTTATTTTTTATTAATTTTATCTTCTAGTTCTCGTCAGGTTCTGTTTCTTGGCCATGTTACAGCAGTCATGAGTTTACAACAATGATTTGTCTTAATATATTTGTGTGCTGAATGTGAGAATCTTGCTGTATCGGTGTCTTGTTATGATTTCGTTGGAAAGTTAGCATAAACTTCAATTCAGAGTTAATTTGTCTGAGGAAGCTTTTGAACTTGGATTAGAGAGAGTTCTATATCAGACATCTTTATTACATCATTCATAGGACTTCCCAATATCGCTTATACGTGTTTATTTTATTTGTAAACAATTATGACGGTGATAAAAATAAAAGATAAATAAGAGAAAATTAAGAAGACCTGACATGGTAATCCATAGTAACGTTCTCATGTAAGATTTTCCAGGGACATGATGGGTCCTGTGAACCTTCTGCTATAGAAGTTTTTGATAACTTAATAAGTAGGTGAGAATGAGGAGAAGATTGAGTACAATACATTAGATGTATGTTTTCATTTATTTCTTTTTTTAATTTTTATATTAAATATTTCATATTTTATATAAATATAATTTAATTTTACAAGTTTTATATTTTAAATTTTGCACGTAATGTTTTTTAAGTTTTTATTCTTGTTTTTATATTATATATTTCAAATTTTGTGATAGAATGTTTAATTTTTTTATAAAATTTTCCAAATTTCATGTTGCTGAAAACATGATGTAACAACAGCAAGTTAATATCAAACACTATTCTCCTGGGTTCAAAATTAAGTATATTAAATTACAATTACACCCTTTTTCTTTCAAAATAACATAGGTGTATTACACTAACTTTAAATTTGTTCTCAAGAGAGATGTTTTGTCCTAAACAAAAGTTTGAAAGAGTAAAATTATTATGATTTTACTATAAAAATTAATTTATTAAGAGAATTGTTGAGATATACTTTTTTTTTAATGTAAGAGTTGAAACATGAAATAAGCAATAATATAAAATTTTAAAATAATTAACATAAAATACTTAAAATATAAAAAAATAATTAACATAAATTTTTAAATAAATATTAAAAAAATTAAAATACTAATAGAAAAATAATACAATTAATGTAAAAATAAAAAAAAATTTGAATGTATTATTTTATTAGTAATTAATTAGAAAAAGAAAATTAAATGAAAAAAATGGTGTTAATTTTCACACAAATTTTTAATGTGTTACTTTCACAAACCTCAACATGGAAACACCCAACCATTAAAAGAGGATGGACATAGGTGGGCAAGAAAATATAATTGCATAAAGCTTTTAAAATCAAACCAATTTTTAAAAAACAAAATTGACAATCTTAGATAATGTGTGAAAGACATTGTTTGAACTATATAATAATGATTACTTAATTATCAATGATGGATAATAGCATAACAATGATTTTATCAATAATTAATTATATATTTGATGATTTTGTCCATGTATTAATTAACAAAAATGATTTTTGTTTGACTACATACTTTTAGTTACACTATTATTTTTTAAATAACTCATAAAATTTTTTAATAAATTTTTATTTATAAAACATGTATTAACAAAGATTTATAATTTAATAAAAAGAAAATCATAGTTAAGGTTGTGTTTTTAGACACCACACTTCCACTCGTTTGTCTTAACACTCCTAAATTATACTTTTAATTTACGAGAAATAAAAATAAAAATTATTTTAATTTTATATAAATTAACGTATTAAAATTATATCATTGTAAAATCACTCATATAATATATTTTTTTTGTCATTTTTATAAATTTTATTTTTATTTTAATTTATAAAAAATATACTACATGCGGTAGTGATATAATAATATCATATCATTTATACAAATAAATTTATATTTATTTGTACTTGCGATCAAATAATCAATAATTTTATCATATTTAACTTTATCCCACTTGAGCATGTCTCTTCCACCTTTGTGTCATGTCATCATCCTTCTCCCATAAATGGATCTTTTGGTTTACTAAAGACAATATCTTTTACTTAAAGAATCTTTTCAAAACAAAAGTTATTCTTTAGATATATTCTAAACTAACATTCAATGGATTTGAAATTGCATCCTAAGCTTTCAACAACTTTCTTTCGCTAACCATTTAAAAATTAATTCATGCAAGCTCATTTTACTCTTTTTTTTTAATTATAAAATGTATTAACTCAATTTATAAAAGGTTTAGGGCATTTTTTATATTATTATTATTATTATTTAATTTTAAACACATATTTATTATAAATTTTGATAAATAAAAACTTTTATTTTATTTTATGACATGACTCTGGTAATTTTAAAGTCAAACCACTTCAATTTCAAACACATTTTATTTTTATAAAGCAGCAAATGAACATGATGTGTTTTGGGCTAAAGTACTTCTAGTGAAACAGCATGCCATCAATTTAGAATGATTCCAACTACTTATTATGTTATCATGCATACAAATATATTACATGACCAATTTCTTCTTCAATTGAAAAATATTAATAATTTATATTATTATTAAACATTTTTTTAATTTTATTTTCAAATAATGAAACAAATTCTTGGCAAAACAAATTTTCAAAGCCTTTTTATAGCATTTTAAGAGTTGAATCTATTAAAATTACAACACCACATGATCACATCTGTTCACTAGAGACTACAAAATCACATGATGTGTACAATTGTGCTTCCTAAACATACAAAATTTAAATTATTAATTTTATATGATTCCGCGATTAAGGACTAACGAATTAACAAAATTAATGATAAATTTTTTTTTGCTTTAAAAATTTAATATTTAATTAAATGTGTAACTTCAAATATATGTATATTTATAAGTTAAAATGTTATATTTACATTTTTTAATAATAATAATAATAATTAACATAAAAAATATAATAATTAATTAATATAAAAATGTAATAAAATTTAACGTAACGAAAAAATAAATTTTTTAGTATTTAAAATGTCTTCTTCAATTAATTTTAGCATGTAGTATACGGAGTATAAATTAAATTTATTTTTCAATTTTTATTGTAAATGATTATAGATTTTGGTACAATTCCAAAAATTTTATTAATTATATATGAAATTAAAATATATTAAATTATTTAATATTATCATTTGAGTCTTACTTGCTAAATTTAAACAATATTTAAATATTTTTTATTCCATAAAAAGTAAAATATAAAATATAATAAAAATTTTAAAAAAAAATAATATAAAAAATATATGGCACCAAAACCCAAAAATATTATAATATTTTTAATTTGTATTAGTATCATTGCCAAAGCCGGCTCTCTCTCACCCCATTTGCATTTGTCAGGCCGGATCAATGTCACTCCCACGCGCCCCTCAATAGCACTAGGAGAACTAGTAGTAGTGGTACTACTACTACTACTGCTAGCTCTACTACGCTTCACCGCTCAGCTCACATGTCCGTGAAGTAAATGCTCAAGTACTACTGCATTAAAGTTGAAGAGACGTGCTGCGTGCGTGTCAACCTTAAAATAAAAATTAATAAACCAAAAATGAAGACATTTGATTTAGGTCAATGATAATTCATGTTTTGATAAATGCACAGATTTTTAATTGAACAGCTAAAGCATGTTCCGTGCCTGAAAACAAGCACAGATCCAATCTGGTTTCTCAACGAGCGCGTGTGCAAAAGGGCCAAATTCCTTCCCAAATATGAGACCGGTAATCACCGTCTCCCGGTCGTTCGGTGACCCTATGTCCGTTCTCCGCCGTCGCTGACCCCGTCCGTATACCACATTCACCGGTTGCTTGAGGTAAATAGAATTTAAAATTTTCAAATCATATATCATTTTACATTACCATTACAAATTCTCTCTCTGTGTGTATATATATATATATGTAGAGAGAGACAGAGAGAGGAAGTAATATTATTTCTTTTTGTTTTGTTTATTTATTAGTTAATTAATTTTTTTAAAAAAAGATTAATTCGTAAACGATAATACAAACTGTTTACTTTTCATGATGTGCCGCTGCTGCTTCGTTGCTGCTTCTTCTTCTTGTTGTTAAGGCTTTATGATTGTCTCCGCTCGTTTCTTTTATTTCCTTTTCTATTGTTCCTCACTGCCTACGAGGCTGTAGAAATTCAGGGAGAGACACAGAAAAAAAGAAAATAAAAAGGAATCTACTAAGGGAGTTTATTCTCGGTTTCTAAGTCTTCCCGGAAAATCAATCCGATTTCCTCGAATTCAAAGATTCCGCGATCCAAGCTTAGGGTTTTCGATTCTCACCTCCGAATTCTCGCACGCGAATCAGAAATGTTGATCAGAGATGTGCAATTGTGTTGATTCTACCTCCGATCTTGAAACTAGGGCTAAGTTTATTAGGTTAAAGCAATGGATGTGGACTCGAATATGGAGCCGGAGGCCGATCACGATCCGGCAGTAGAAAAGAACAGTACGACAACTCCTTCGGCGCCGATGGAGAGAGAGCAACTAGCTGAAACGCAGCAGTCGACCGGATCTCCTCCGCCACCGTCACTGCAGCAGTCACAACAGCAGTCGCAGCAGACCCCCATGGTGGGGCCGAGGTGCGCGCCGACGTACTCGGTGGTGAATGCCATAATAGAAAATAAGGAGGACGGGCCGGGCCCCCGGTGTGGCCACACCTTAACTGCGGTGGCAGCTGTCGGAGAGGAGGGGTCGCGGGGGTACATTGGGCCCAGGCTGATATTGTTCGGCGGTGCTACGGCCCTTGAAGGCAGTTCTGCAGCCTCAGGGACGCCTTCCTCGGCTGGAAGCGCTGGCATTCGTATGTTTTCTTTATTCGTTTGGTTGTTCTTGCTGCTTGTTGGTTTGTTTAAGTTACTTAGTTCAGGTTTTTCTGGTAAAGATATGATATTGCTTGAAAGTATGATCTAGTTTAAGGCTGAGTGAGTCCACGTTTGAGTATGCAGGAAATTTTAGTTGGAAATTTGCATATTACTGGGAAATAAAATAATTCTTGATGCAGATTATGAGATTGAGAAATTATTCCTAATTTTACTGAAGCAAATGTATTAAAATGAATATATCTGGGAACAAAGTAGTTCTAGGAGCGAGTTTCAAAATTTTGACGGAAATCATTATTTGTTGAAGGCCAAATAATTAAAGCTATAATTTGGATGTGTTGTTTTTTCAGTCCATAAGTAGTCATTGGCCTTAAAATCAGCAGCTTTGTCAATGTTGTGCAGTTTGAAAGGCATCTTTCTATTGTTGCTTTATTTTTTATTTTGCAGTCAATCTAAGTCATATTACCTTGTACTTTTTTTTTGTTCTTCAAGGGGAATATGATGTATCTCTCTCTTTTTTAATTTTCTCCGACTAAGTCTTCAAAAGAAAGGAAGGAAAATCAATCATGAGGATAACCTATCAAGTTGAGCTGGATTGAAGTCCAAATAATTCAAGATGTGCTCTTTTCTGGTTATTTTCTTATTATATGAGATTCAGAAAACTCTACTTCTTATTTTATATGGTAGTATTCAAGTAATTCAAACGTAACTTTATGAATTAATTAACTAATCTCCATAAAATGTTTAACTAACTCAAGTAACTTTTGTAATAATTTGTTATGATTACTGCTTACTCCTAGTTTTTTGTGCAATTTTGTTTTTGGGTGCCCTTAGTTTGTACAAGGTGCATATGCAAATATGATATCGATATCATATTTTGTAATTTTCTTTTCGTTACGTTGCATGCATCCATAGTTTCTTCAATTATGTTTGGAACTTCAAATGGTCTATTACTCTTTATCTCATTGGAAATTTATAAACTTTTGATTGCAAGTAAGTGAAGTTTTGTGGTTTTTTGTTTGTGGGGCAAAATGTGATTATATTTGTTAACAGAAATATATCTAATTCTTTCCTCTGTTCTTTGTGTGCAATAAATCAAATAAAATGAAGAATAATTTTGATTATTATTTGTTTGTTTTTCTTTCTTTTATGGTTTCTTCAATGTGTGACCTCTCTGTGGTGTTTCACAGTGTTAACATTTCATGTTTTAAGTTCTTGACATGACCATTATGTTTTACTTGAATCACAGGGCTAGCAGGTGCCACTGCTGATGTTCACTGTTATGATGTTTTAACAAATAAATGGTCTAGGTGAGCTGGGATTGGGGATTTTTTTTAATTTCATCAGCTATTGGACATACTTAAACAAAGTGCCAGTGTTTTTCTTCTGTGCCATGATTTATTTTTGTGCTCACTTTGTTTATTAATTGGAAAATTTTATGCTTATAAGAGATTTAATATTTTAGGATCACTCCCTTTGGGGAACCACCCACACCAAGGGCTGCCCATGTTGCAACAGCTGTGGGAACAATGGTAGTTATTCAGGTAGAACACTTTTCGCTAACCAATAAGTGTGTTATGTGTATTCTTGTCCCCATTAAGATTAATTATTTTCTACTGGAATATTCTATTTCAACTTAGGGTGGAATTGGTCCAGCTGGATTGTCTGCTGAGGATCTCCATGTTCTTGATCTCACACAGCAAAGGCCACGATGGCATAGGTTAGTGTCTCAAAGGATATGCTTCCCTTCAATTCAGTGATGGATTTTATAATAACAGTTGCTGATTCTCCTGTAGAGTTGTTGTTCAAGGCCCTGGACCTGGGCCACGCTATGGACATGTGATGGCATTGGTAGGGCAACGGTATCTCATGGCAATTGGAGGGAATGATGGTATTTCATTTTACTACCTGATCTGTATATCTTGTGTGCATTATGCTGACTTATTGAGAAGAGTAAAAAAGATAAAACTACAAGCGGAAATCTCCAATTAGTTTAGGGTTAAGGCTAATTGAGTTGAATTTCTCATTTTGAGATTTTGAAGGGATTTAAAGAATGATATTTGATGTTTTCTCTCCAGGAAAGCGGCCTTTGGCTGATGTATGGGCCCTAGACACAGCTGCCAAGCCTTATGAATGGCGTAAATTGGAACCTGAGGGCGAGGGTCCACCTCCATGCATGTAAATTTCGCTCTCCCTTAATGCATGCCAACATTGCATCTTAAATGATTGAATTCATTGTGTTATTCTTTGACTATGAATAACTTGTTTCTCTGTGTTTTGTGAGTGCGAAAACCTGTGGTTCTAAAAGCCTTCGTGAGCGATAAGTTCTCTGTAACAAATTGAGAAACTTCAGTATTTGCTACTATGATACTTTCATTGATTTGTTGATTGTATTTTAGTTATTTCTTTTTTCATTCTATTCTTATTCAAAATATATTATGTGGGGCCCACATCTAACCGTTTATGTTTGTAGGTATGCAACTGCAAGTGCTCGCTCTGACGGTCTTCTTTTGCTTTGTGGAGGGAGGGATGCAAGCAGTGTGGTGAGTAAAAGCGTTCAATGTGTTTTACAAGGCAGTAGTATCTGGTTTGGTTTTCTTTTTCACTTATTATTGATTTTCAGATATAGCTTTTTAGAAAATTTCCTTTGAGGGTGGAGGTTAGGATTAGAGATGTGGGGAGCTGATGGCTCTTCTGCCTTTGTGCACTGGATAGGCTGGTCTTATTGAATGCCTGTTCATCAGATTGGCCCATTTTATAAGTGTGTTCATCTCATGTTAAATTGAGAAAGAAAAGAAGAGGGAAACAAAAACATTTTCCTTTTATGCTTCAATGAGGCGGGGTTTCACTTGAAATTTCTTTTGTTTTGATAATTTTCTTATATTAATTTGTGTCTTATTTTGGCATTCTTCTGCTTTTAATAATTACACACATCTCATAGCTTTGGCTTTGTTAATAGTTGAGTAGATTTTTTTTTGGGACTAAAAAGTGCATGCATCATAATCATTTTTACTTTCCAACATATCCTGGAAAAAAGGAGTTACTCTGTTTCTGTTATTGAATTTGTGTTTGGATGAAAATGTCTAACCTAGGAGAATAATTTACAAATTATAACTGCTGTAGGATTTCAAATCCTGTATCTGTTGTGGATTTGCTTGCCCCATCTTTTACCGTAGATAATATCTCTTAGCTCTATTTGTTAAATGGAGTGGAACAGGTATTAGAATTTGTTAGAAGAAACTGTTAGATTACCAAATTGATGTAAACATTACTTTTTATTTTGTAAACTTGCTTTTCCTATTGTTGGAAGTGTACTCTTCATATATTGCTTGAAAGAGGTTTATAATTATACTAGAAATAATGTGGTATGTAGATTCTTTCTATCCTGGAACACAATCAGAAGGACTACTTATTAAGAAAACGAATACATTTTTTGACATCCTGGTAACAGTTGGGGCCTCTGTGTGAATATGCTCTTCGGTAAATGTAAATTAGAATATATCTTGTCATGCTTGAAATGTGTTGCTTCGCTATTTCAAATTATTACTTACATCTTCTGTGAAACATTGCTTTCTAATTGTCCTTGCATCCTGTTTCTCAAACCCATATCTTTGCATCCTGTTTCTCAAACCCATATCACCAGTTACTGTGCTCATGGCTTCTTAAGATGACTGCTGAAATTCTTGTTTTGCCCTTATGTAGCAATTATTGATATGTAATGCTTGTTGATTGATGTAAGGTGTTTTTGATGCCTGTTCTGCCCCCTTTGCTTTTTGCAGCCTTTGGCAAGTGCATATGGACTCGCTAAACACAGGGATGGTCGTTGGGAATGGGCTATTGCTCCTGGTGTCTCTCCATCTTCAAGATATCAACATGCAGCAGTGGGTTTTGCCTGTTATTTTGTTTCATATTTATTTGTGTCATTCTCTTCTCGCTTTTTGGAAAGCTCAATTCTTGAAGTTAATATGTTTCTAGGTCTTTGTTAATGCACGACTCCATGTGTCTGGAGGAGCTCTAGGTGGTGGACGCATGGTAGAAGATTCATCCAGTGTTGCAGGTACTTGATCTTTGTGTGTGGAATTTGGATTTTTTTTTCTATGTTATGCTATGACAAAGGGCTTTTTTTTTCCTGGTTTACTCATATAGTTTTGAATATAAAGGTTGAACATGGGTTTCTTGAGTCACAAGGTTTATGAGTGATTGTTGGCGTTCCCTGCATTGTTTCTATTTCTCCCCATTTGTTTACTTTCTATACTCATGGTATTGTTGTAATATTGCAAATTCCCACATGCATGTATTTATGCACGGTTATTTTTGTATTCTGCATCAGGGTGTTATTTATTGTTCCTGAATTTCAAATATATAGATTCTATTTTAGAGGTCAGAGGTGAGCAAAAATTTTGATTTAGTTAGTGTATGCTTTGAAGTAACAGCTGAGTGAGAAAAATGTATGGTTTGGGACTGTTATGTGGTGTTTCAGAAAGAACCAGGTGGTCGGGCCTATTAAGTCTTATTTTCATGTTGATGGTTTGAAGGATAGGGTCTTTAAAGGTAGACTTCTTAGGTGTCAAATTGTAACGAAGTGATATTGCAGGGTGTGGTGGAGAACAAAGATGTGAATGTTAGAGATCATGGAAGAATTATACTGTTTCTTATTAGAATAAATGATCATCCAAGTATAAAAGGATAAGTCTATACTTCACATAACTTTAGGTGTTATGCCCGGGGCCATCCACAATCCTTAATAAGCATTCATTGCTGATACATTTCTTTTAGTTTTTAATTTATTAAAAGAGTTTGTGTTTGCTCTCTCTGTCTCTCTGTCTCTCTCTCTCTCTCACACACACACGCGCGCGCGCGCGCGCGTTCTACTCTGTAGTACTTGGATGATAAATATACTTGCATTATATTACTGCTAGATATATTAACCTAGTTATTGAGTGTTTCTACTGGGAGGTAGTTATGAGCTTGGGAATGAGGTGGTGTTCTACTCTGTAGTACTTGGATGATAAATATAGTTTCATTATATTACTGCTGGATATATTAACCTAGTCATTGAGTGTTTCTACTGGGAGGTAGTTATGAGCTTGGGAATGAGGTGGTGTGGAATGTTAACCTTCTGTGATATATGGAAGTTGCTGATCTAGGCATTCAGTGGTTATTCATGATGTAGCCTCATCTTATATGAGCTGCTAAGAAATCTGAAGATTGTTATATTCGTTGGCAAAATGGCTTGCAGCTCAAAGGCTTAGACAACAATAACTTTAGGTCTTGATGTCCAACATTGATGTGAGGGTTCTAGATGTGCTTTTCTTTTTTCTTCCTCCCTTTATGCACTATTTACAATGCAGCAATCATTGTGTCACTGGTTTGAGCATCTATTATCAATTTGTTTAGTTTCCACTCACCTTCTCCTCAAGTAATTTGTTAAATTGTTGCTATCAGGATAAGTTGGGCTTGACATTGACTTTCAATTTGGGGAAGGGCCAACAGAATGGTTTTTACTTTGATATCACTATGATATTTGTAATTATCACTTCTGCAAACCTAAAAATAAAGAAATATACACTATGGCATATGTGCATAAAATGATGGGTGCCAGTCAAGCTAAGACATATTGTCAGATGGAGAGACATGTAGAAATTCTGGATTACTATTTTTTCTATGATGATTTTGATTTTAATTAAAAGAAAACATTGAGCTAACAGACAGAGACAGGGTGTAGAAATTCTGGAATTTTTATTGCTGCTATGTTGATTTTAATTTTCATTGCATTTTTTATTCTGAGGAATTTATGTTGCAAGGACATATTCCTCTTCTAGAAATCTCGCTAGTCTCTTACTTTCTCCTGTTTATAGTGTTGGATACTGCAGCAGGAGTTTGGTGTGATACAAAATCTGTTGTTACTAGTCCTAGGACAGGCAGATACAGTGCTGATGCAGCTGGTGGAGATGCTGCAGTTGAGCTGACAAGACGATGCAGGCATGCAGCTGCAGCAGTTGGTGACTTGATATTTATTTATGGTGGTTTACGTGGTGGTAAGATATACATTCAACTCAATGATTTTGCTGTAATTCTTTTCTGCTTCTCCTGAAAAAAAAACGTAAAGCTGTCAATTGGAAAATCCTTGTTCATTGTTCATTACTATGCTAAAGAAACATAGTAGATGTGTAGCATCATCTCCCATGGTAGAGTTTTCATGTTTTGGAAAAATAATTCTCTTCTGGTTACTGGACCCAATTTATGTATTTCTTGTTCTCGTGGTTGATGTATAATATGATATTGTATTGTAGCATTGACTTATAAATCTTCAGTCGTGCACCTATTATATTTGGGTTGAATTAGTTAAAGAGAGGATGTGCAGATAAAGAAGAAATAGGCATTCCCAGAATTTTGGAACCCTATGTTGGTCACAAGTTTAATTAGTGAAATTTGGTTGTGGGTGTTAATTGATAATTAACCTATAGCTGGATTGAAATTGATGGTTTCAGAAGATACTGAATTGAATTGGAAACAGTTGGATAACACACCACTATGATTGACAGTGGTATATTTTACTTCTCCAATTTATGTGACATTGTTTGATGGGTAGTATATTTCAACAATAGATGTTGTTCTGCCTTGAGGTTTGACACTACTATGAAAGACAGCTAGACATTGTCAAATTTTTCAAGAGCTTGGAAAGGAAAGACTTGGCAACTAATAGCCTAATTAGTATAAAGCTGGCCCGGGAGATGATGTCTAACCTGTTAAACCTACCCAAATGTTAAGAACTGAACCCAGACATCACATGTTCGTGGAATGCTAAAATGTTATCTTAACAAGATATTCTCTTTACTCAGGGTTATTTTCTTTTGATTTGCACTTGTTTTCTCCAAGCATTGATCTTGAAAGAGGCAAGTATTAAATTGCAGTCAATCTTGGATGCTAACAGTTGATAATGTGGTGATATTGTATTATTGTTGATGTGATGGCATAGTAATGAATACGGCTTGTGCTTCAGGGGTGCTGCTTGATGACCTTCTTGTTGCTGAAGATCTGGCTGCTGCAGAAACAACAAGTGCAGCTTCACATGCTGCAGCAGTGGCTGCTGCATCAAATCTACAGTCACCCAGGCTAGCTGGAAGTTATGGATTTGTTGATGAAAGAGCAAGGCAGGGAATGCCTGAAGCAGCTCCTGATGGTTCAGTTGTACTGGGAAATCCAGTTGCTCCCTCTGTTAATGGTGGTCTGCATACTGATATAAGCACTGAAAATGCATTGCTCCAAGGATCGAGGTGAGCCTGGTACTGCATCTGTAATGATGCAATGCATGATAGAATTCATCATTCAATGAGTTGTTCATTTGGGATTGCTCTGCAGGAGAATTAGCAAGGGTGTTGAGTCTTTGGTTCAAGCATCTGCTGAAGAAGCTGAGGCTATCAGTGCTACATTAGCTGCTGTCAAGGCACGACAAGTTAATGGAGAAGTTGAACTTCCTGACCGAGATCGTGGAGCAGAGGCTACCCCTAGCGGGAAACAGATGATTAAACCTGATTCTGCTGGTTCCAATAGTATTGCTCCTGCTGGAGTTCGGTTGCATCACAGAGCTGTCAGTATAAGATTTTGCCCACCATGTCAAATTTTATACCATCACTGTGTTCTTATGAAAATGATTATTTGCCATAACTTCAAGTCTGATCTGTTTTTATGTTTTTTAGGTGGTTGTAGCTGCAGAGACTGGTGGGGCATTAGGTGGCATGGTCAGGCAGCTTTCGATTGATCAGTTTGAAAATGAAGGTAGGAGGGTCAGCTATGGTACCCCAGAGAGTGCAACTGCTGCTAGGAAGCTATTAGATCGCCAGATGTCCATCAATAGTGTCCCAAAAAAGGTAAATTTTGAGTCCTCCAAAGTGTTTCTTTTAATTATAATAGACTCCAATAGTTTTTACTGCTTGATTGGACGCCTCAAATTGTAAAAAGTGAAGTATTTCTAGATGATGTAAACCTTCTGTATAATTATTTTGAACCTCCTTTTTGTCACTTTGGGTGGATGGTAGTACCTACCAATAGAAATCTGCTTACATCAGAACCTTGAAATATATTTAGACAATGTACACCTCCTGTATAATTATTTTGTACCTCCTTTTTGTCACTTTGGGTGATGGAAGTACCTACCAATAGAACTCTGCTTACATCAGATCCTTGCTGTTGCATTTTCAACTGAGTCTTTTCTCTCTCTCCCTCTCTTTCTCTCTCTCTCCATGTTTTCAGGTGATAGCACATCTTTTGAAGCCTCGAGGCTGGAAGCCTCCAGTCCGGCGGCAATTTTTCTTAGACTGCAACGAAATAGCAGATCTTTGTGATAGTTCTGAACGAATATTTTCTAGTGAACCAAGTGTCTTACAGCTTAAGGCTCCCATAAAGATATTTGGTGATCTGCATGGTCAATTTGGAGATCTGATGCGTCTTTTTGATGAGTATGGTGCACCTTCAACAGCTGGAGACATTGCGTAAGCATTCTTGTTATTTTTTGCCCTTTATTGTACATACTAGTTAATGTGGTGCCTCATTTGAGATTACTGTTATTTATTTATTTATTTTTTTCACGTGGACATATTTGGATTGAATCTGATCTGTGTGAGCTAAAGGGTCTGGATATGGCATATTTATTGTGTTACATATATCCCTTAATGAACCTATGCCTTTTGTGGGTAGTGTACTCCTAAATTTTCCTACGTACAACTATAAAAACATAGTTTCTCTTATCTGTTAAGTTTAGAAGTTTGACATGTTAGAAAGTTTAGTTTCTGCTAAAATTGCACGAATAATTCTCAGGTTAAGTCCTTCCCCATTGTTAAATATAAATATTAGCTGTAGCTTCTCATGACTAATTCTTTGGTTATATGATATATCTTGTCAAGCAGACGTGGATATATCTTGCCTTGGATTGAATTTGAAGTTGTTAAATGCATAGCAGCTTGGTGAAGGCTGGGTAAATTCAGAGGGAGGTCTGAATTGGAGTTGGTTTAGTTTCTGATGGTCCACATGATTTTCAGTACATATTTTCTGCTATGAGGTTGAAATAAGGTTTTTGTGCATGGAGGTTTGTATATGGTTGAGAGTTGATCGTGGTTATCATAAAACTGGAGTATTGATGCACACTTTTTGATATCTCACAGGACGTCCTTTTTTATGCCACTGTAGACCTCTGGTTCACTGCTGTAAAACTCTTCTATTTTTTTAGTTATACATTTTCTGTATCCCATAAAGAAGGGAAAAAAATCATCCATTCATCATTTCCCCCTTTTCATCTAAGTTTGTTGATAGTTCTTTCAAATCATACCCTAGATTTCTGGCTTTGTTTGCTTTCAACAATTACTACTGGTCTGTGCATGTTCATGTTTATTTTTTGTACATTCAAGTTTACCTTTGGACATTTCTATGATTTTTTTTAAAAATAAATGAATACCAGATACATAGACTACCTGTTCTTAGGAGATTATGTTGATCGTGGTCAACACAGCCTGGAGACCATCGCACTTCTGCTTGCTTTGAAGGTATTGTTTTGGCTTGGTTATCTACGATGTCAGTATTCTTTTTGATGTGCTGCAATGTTTATTGGAGATCGATGCATTGTGTCATTATGTCAAATGATGCAGGTTGAATATCCAAATAATGTTCATTTGATTCGTGGGAACCATGAAGCAGCAGATATCAATGCCCTTTTCGGTTTCCGGATTGAGTGCATTGAGCGTATGGTATTGTATTTATGTATTAGAAAAATGTCTGATTTTTGATCAACTTGTTTCGCTGCCAACCTAATGGCTTTTGCTTAACAGGGTGAGAGAGATGGAATTTGGGCATGGCATAGAATAAATCGTTTGTTCAATTGGCTTCCATTGGCAGCTCTAATTGAAAAGAAAATCATCTGTATGCACGGTGGAATTGGTCGGTCAATAAATCATGTGGAACAGGTTGAGAATCTTCAGCGTCCAATTACCATGGAAGCAGGCTCCATTGTGCTTATGGATTTATTGTGGTCAGTGCAAGTTTAGACCATTTTGCTTTGGGTCTTCCAATAACTGGTTTTGTTTCTGTTTGATTTTCAAGGACACTAACAAATGAATTTCCATTAGGTCTGATCCAACTGAAAATGATAGTGTGGAAGGGTTACGTCCAAATGCCAGGGGTCCGGGGTTGGTTACTTTTGGGGTGAGTTCTTGTCTGTTTCTTCTTTTGTTTTACTGTAATTTATTTCAGGTTGAAGCAAATAGATATTTGCACAAGTGCTATATAGGTTGCTTAAACTTCTCAGCACATCTAGAATTTTTCAAACAAAAACTATTTGGATATTGTCTGTGAAAATGTTTTGGAAGAAAATAATGCACGGATTGCTAGTTGACATGGTTAACAGTTTGAGTGTCAATATTGGTTGATTTTTTGATGTTCCAGTCAGCTATATTAATGCCATGTTTATGACGAAAATTATTGTGAATCACCAGGGAATTCCACAAAATATAAAATGCACATAAGTTAGTTATGGTTAATCACAATCCGATTTTTATGCTTCCATGGGTTTGTTTGCTTGAAGCCAAATTACTCATTCAGAGACTCAATTTGCCAATTGACTTTTACTTTTTAAGTCTGCATTTATCATAATTTTATCGTGTAACACCTCTCCATTCATAATCACGTAATTTGAGGAATTTAGTAACCAATGAATACTCGGCAGAAGACCAAAGCATTTGAGGATTTTACTTTTCATCTACTTTTATTTGTTTGTTGATCAAATGTTTTTTTCTTACTCAATTTTACAAGTATGTGGTGGATGGTCAAAGCACGGAGTAAAACATTGGATGTTACAAATGATTAGACATTTGATTTTTGAAACTGAAGCAGTAAACCATTAGAGACCCAGCCCATAAATGGATTTACATGTGCCAAATCATTAGTTGATTGTACAAGTGTACAACAGTTTAACCAACATTGTAGTAAAGTTCAACAAAAATTTTTGCTAAGTTTACAAAGTTTCATTCCCTGAATGACAAAATCTCCTTTTTAAACTGCATAAAAGAAAATTCAATAAAAATTTTACTGAGTTTCATCCCCAAAATGACAAATTTTTAGGAGATGAAACTTTCATGTTAGTGTATGCTTGAAAGTGATGCATTATTCAATGTTTTATTCTGATTATGTAATTAAAAAATGCTGTCATGACTGAGAGAAGGCTTGTCTCATTTACTGTGCCAATGGTTTGCAATGTGCTAACATATTCATTAAAGAAAATATGGTACTTTGTTAGTATTTTCAGTTAGGTTTTGCTGGTTATGCTCATATAAGAATGTTTGCTGCTGCAGCCTGATCGAGTTATGGAATTTTGCAACAACAATGATCTTCAGCTGATCGTTCGTGCGCATGAATGTGTGATGGATGGATTTGAGCGTTTTGCCCAGGGTCATTTAATTACACTTTTCTCTGCTACCAATTACTGTGGTATATAATCTGGTCGTATTGATTATTGTACTCTTGAGTGCCATAGATGTTGAACCTTTTTGAATTTTGTGGTTTGCTTGATTCTTCAGGCACAGCGAATAATGCAGGGGCAATCTTAGTTCTGGGTAGAGATCTTGTGGTGGTTCCAAAACTTATTCATCCCTTACCACCAGCAATTTCATCACCAGAAACATCACCAGAATGCCACATAGAAGATACTTGGATGCAGGTAGTAGCCTTTTAGAACATACCCATATGGACTGTGGCATGAGATTTTTTCTTGTAGCTGCTTGTAAAAAGTACTCAGTACTCGTATGTTTGTTGGTTTCCATAATATCAGGAGCTAAATGCAAACAGACCTCCGACGCCAACTCGAGGACGTCCTCAATTACCAAATGATAGGGGCTCTCTTGCTTGGATATAGTAATATGTGTCCGTAAAAGTGGGGGTTCCATATATTCATTCCTGGCTCATGCTACCACCTGGAGTTTCTGCCATTGTGTATAGAGCATGATGACAGATACAGGCATTGTTGAATATACAAATCTGTTCATAACATTTGAAGGCTTTCTGAAATTTTGGTTTTCGCCACGTGGTAGGCCTTGAAATGGGATGGCAGAAGTAACTTCGAGACCCAGATTGCAGGCAGAGGGAAATGGATTCCATTACTGTGGTTGAACTGCAAAATTATGAGGTTTGAACAGCTCACCACCTCTTGTAAATTGAGCCACATGCAGATGCAGATTGCTGATGGAAGGAAGTCACAGTCAGTATTTTTGTATCTTATTATGATGGGTTGGTTGGTAGAGCAGGGTATTTTTCTTATTAGTTGTTTTTTTTTATGAGTATATTTTTGGTTTCTCATTTAGGCCCCCTAATATTTTTGTTTTCTCTATTTTGAGAGGACATGTGGTCCTTGTATGTGATGATGAGATAAAAATTATAACCAAAAATCTTTGTGGTCATCTTTGTATCATAGAGGTGTTGGCTTCGTGTAGTTGTCAAAGTTCATGCTTTGTAACAATGTTGTAACAGTTGTGTGAAATATAACAAGCATTTTGGTCTTGACATAAATATTTGGGAGTTTTGGCTATAAAATGTCTTCGCTTTCTTTTCATCTTTTAATTTTTCATGCAAGGAATTAAAGAAACAACAATCGTTTGGCTTATTTTTGAATTCATGATTCTCTGTTTTCTGTTGATGGTTTGGATCTTTTTTCATTGGTGCAAGTCTCGCTTCTTTTGTTGTTATTATTGTTGTTGTGCGGATTCGTCCTATAATTTGTGCGGCCAGTTTTCTATATGTTTCGGATGTTTTCAATCTTTTAATTCCAAATACGTTCTTTCGTAAATAAGTAAGCGTTTTTATATTTGATTAATCACACTTGAACCAGAAACATCACAACCTTTCATGATTCATGATTATCTGACAAAACCCACAAACAAAAATATCAGATAATCAGGTGCTGATGATCTGATCCGCTTTTTCGTGCAAACTGGGTAAAAGAAGAAGATGAAGAGTGTTCTTCAATCATGTAGCGTGCTCGACGAAAATGGTGCCCATTTAAGTTTACGGCTCGAGCTCTAAATCTGTCATGTTAGTGACCGTACAACTCAGACTTAGATGACATTACTCCGCTATGTTTCCCTTAGTCAAGGAAAGTAATTCGAGTTAAACTATCTGCCTCAATGTCAAGACTCTCTCTCGAACTCGACAGAATCCATCTCAATTTTAAATCAAGGAAATGGCTAACTAAAAGCACAATGGTATTTTAATTTATTTATTTTTAATCAAAATTATAACAAAAATTTAAATTAGACTATAATTTTAAATGGAACTTAAATTTTGATCATAACCCAAAAAAAATAAAAATAAAAATCATGTGATAGCCTCTGACTCTTTAGAAAATAAAAATAAGAATACATAAAAGCAATACAGGGAAAATAATCTGCTTACGGTAATCAGTAAATCCAATTATTATAAAAATAAGAATACATAAAAGCAATAAGGGGAAAATAATCAGCTTACGGTAATCAGTAAATCCAATTATTTTTCATGAACTAACCTCCTATAACAGAATTCCTCCAAATATGTATGCATATACGTTCTCCTTGAAAGGGTTCGGGTGTTCACCTAAATAAAGATCAGAAATCCCGAACAGGGATTTGCTTCTCCTAACAAGGCAAATGACAGCAGCTGCAAGGCTTCCTTTTCAACATAATGATATAAGCCTTTACAGACAAGGCAAGGACATTAATCAATACAATTTTTGGCCTACAATCAGACTCCCAAGAAAACTCAGGTAGTGTCTGCCAATCAGAGGTCTCAAGTAACATGCTAGTTAACCTCGCTTCACAGGCCTTTGAACATAAGATTTGTTGGGATCCTCTGTCTTAAGCTTAGGTGGTCGAGTTTCTCCTTTCTTACCCTACATGCATAATTTACAAAAATGAAGTAAATCCTTGCTTTTGTGGAAACAAATATATATATATATATATATATATAGACAGTTTCATCTGAAAGAGCAAAATAAGTATACTGTCTCACCTTCTTTCCTGTCTTCATGAAGTCTCTCCAACTAGAAACCTGAAAAATTAAATGAGAAAGGGATCAATGTTACTCCAAACAAAAGAAATCGATCAGCAGAGACATTATCTTATAATGCTTTACCACAGAACCATATTACCTTTCCATCATTAATGGAGCCCAAAACTTAGCATCAAGTGACACAACAGAAAACTTAAAAATGCATGTCAAATTAACTAGAAAGGTGAAAAAAAGACTCAGTTTAGGAAAGAATGCACGTATTTGCACAAATCACCAACCAATTCTGTTCTCTAGAAAGTGAAACTGCTACCACCATTATTTCAGAACATATGGAGCATAAGTATCATATTTAACTAACCACAGATTGAGATTCTATTCATTAAGTGTCCTCCACAGTTATTATAATACGAGATGAGAAATCAAAATGGCAAGTAATACAGAATTCAATTGCTAAAATCTTTTCGCTGTCAGTCAGATAAACCAACAAGATTATAGAATCCAGGCTCGATGAACCAACAAGCCATGCATATCCTGATGTAGACAAAATGTGGGAAAGAAAGGAACAAACCCTCTGTTCTCTTGTTCCTTCCCATTGCTCCTCATGCTCACGCTTTCTTTTCCACATTTCTTTTTGTTCTTCTTCATCTTTCTTCAATCTTCCTTCCTCTTCTGAAATCTACATGATAACCAAAAGACAAAATTAACGCAAAACGGCACTACAATAAAGGCTAAAGAAAACAAGAAAATGTTGAGCTTCCATTGCACCCTCATCTGCATTTTCCTCCTTCGCCATTCTTGTTCTGTTAATATTTCTCGAACCTTCAGTTTCATCTGCTGCTGGAACTCCTCTGACCGTTCATATTGTTGCTCATATTTCCCCTAAAATATCGAACAGCAATTGAGGTCAATAGGACAACAGAAACATATGGACACTTTGATCGTAAAGCAGATACTATAAAAATATCAACCTATTGAATGAACAAGATACAAAACTGAAAACAACCAAGTAGGGTTGACAACACAGCGATTATTTTCAAGCAAAGGTCCAATAAATCAAAAGAAAGGCTCTGGAATAGGATCACATTCCTTCCCTTACTGAAAAGTATTCTTAACCCACTGCTTTTTTAAAATAAAATTTTGGAACTTACCAGAACATATTGCCATATATTCTAATAAGTATAAAAAATTTACTAAACATAAACTAAAAGTGTAACTAGTACAAGAGCCATGCAAAACAATAAACTAAGATAAGGAAATCTACCATGAGAGAATAACTTGATGTTCTTTATTTTTTGTTAAATGGGACAAATAATTTTGCACATCTAAAACTGCCATGTAACCTTCAATTGAGCTACAATGGTTTTCAGTACACCGATTTAAACCTACACAGGAGGGATTTCATTTTCCGATGAAATGGCAAAACTCTGGAGGTCATAAATGTCATTTGCTTCTTAGCAAAAAAATAAATACAATGGAAGCCCCAGCAATGTTTTGGTAATAGAGAGGACCCAAAGTCTCTGAAGTAATTACCCCAGAGGAGGGATGGATCCACTTGTTTTTTTGTATGTGCTCAGCATAGGTTTTCCCCTCCCCTGGTCTTTCTGTCTTCTGCATGAATAGCTGGGCCACAGTTTATAGCATTTAGCATTGTCTTTTTCCTCTCAATAAATGCAATTTTTCACATTCTCATAAAAATTAAAAAAAATGAAGTCATCATTCTACATTGTTTACCCCTGTACATTTCCAGCACAACAAATATATAAAATCTCACCTGAATGCTCTGCAGCTCAAACATTTGAATTCACATGATAATGCAACCCCAATGTCTAAAAACAAAGAGAAAATACAGCCAACTCAACTTTAAAAAATGTTAGCTTATGCGAAAAGGAACAAGGCCCCTCAACTGAATTTTACACAACCACGCATAAAATTATTATGTTAGTATGCATGGATAGAAGCCATAGATATTACTGAAATCTCACATACCTCGTCAACTAATGACTTTATTTTGGAAGCTGCATCTTTCTTCAACTGCTTCTTTCTCTTTGCTCTAAGTTCTTCTGCAGTTCAAACACATCATATATGAGTTCTTTTCCTAAGTATTTCACTATCATTGAGAAAAGTAAAAGAACAATCTGAAATAAAATGCAGTTATTCACATTCTTAAACAGGAGTAAATCAAAATGGGATTATACCACAATTTAGGGTTTCAAAATAAGACAGTACAACAAATGGATAGCAAATGTAATAAAAACAAAATGAAATCCTACTAGTACAGTGTAATCATCCATGTTAAAAAATGCATAAAGTGAACATCACAAATCTAACCAAACAAGAAGGTATGGAAAAGGAATATACAAGAAAATCCATCATCATGAACCAGCAAAATAACATGAATTAATATTAAAAGTAAATATTAGTAGAATTTGGTACTGACCTTTTGCTGCACTAACTTGGCTAAGAACATAATCCCTTTCTTGTTCATCTGATAATAGTTGCTGGGCTTTTGCCAATGCTATTCACAAGTCAAAAACATCATGTCAGTGAACAACTAAATGATTGAATTTCATCTGTATGCTTTCAAGTTATTTCTCAAAATCAGCTTCAACATTCTTCTATTGTTCAGCAAGCACAAAAATATCAATGCATCATATAATAAATAACATTCATTAAATGGTACATCATATTGTAGTCAACATTTAAACACATAAAGTAACATCTAAATCTACCACATAGCAGTTATAGCAGAAAAACTTCATGTCTCTTCCATCATTGATTAGGTAGCTTCCAAGACTGATATCACAAAAATTTTAATCCACAACTACACCACTAAGATATTTTTTAAATTCCTCTCTAATATTTAACATTTGGTTGAAAAACCAATAAATCAATAAGAGCAATTTCACTTTTACGGTGACAACAGGGGAAAGCCAAGATTCCCAGTAGAAGGAGGGGGGGGTGGAAAGAGGTGATAACTAGTAGTCAAGCATGCATGTTTTCATCAATAATAAAATAAATAAATAACTCTAAATTAAGGTCAACGACCACAGGAAGCAAAATTATTGCAGCATCTACCAAAGTTTTAGCAACTGGATCATCCTGTACATTATATGGTAAAAATATAGAGAAGAAGGGAAAAATGCATGAGAAATCCACACAAAGAGCCAAAACATAAAAAATAAAAGTCAATTTACTAAAGAGAAGCTCAATCTTCACCAACGTTATTATGGAATTAAAGGATGCTAAAAAGTAATGAAGATTTCCACGTGCACAAAGAAATCTATCACTAATGACAGCCAAAGATTTTTTTTACTGTTGATTTACAATTCACTACTTCAGTTGTTAGTATTTGGAACTTTCAAATTTCATTTTTCTAACTCCAAATTGACCATCACCGTCACTAATCATACTATAACTTCATCATGCTATTCTTCATCTTTTATAACTAGCACGATCATCATCCCCAAGACAAAAGTTACAGAGACACAATGTACAAACAAAAAAATAAAAGTTAAATGCTAAAAATGATAGCATACAATCTTTCAGCATGCAAGATATAAAGCATAGAGCTATTTACCTGCAAAAGCTTCCTTTGCTTGGGGGTGCTTGCATTTGTCAGGGTGAACCAGCAGAGATAACTATAAATGTTTCACATAAAAGACATAAAAAAGCAGCTGAATCATTAGATATGTAATTATAAAAAAATGTTTAATCAATCTATCTATAAATTATTTGTATCAAAAAAGAAAAAAGGAGATACCTTGCGATACTGCCTTTTTATATCATCTGGAGAGGCATCAAATGGTAGGTTTAAATACTCAAATGGATTTAGCTTGAAGCACGAAAGAATCCTATTTTTGATAGTTGTCCCAGGAGGTCAAGAGATTAATTAGTATAGAGCAATACAGACTATAGATATTAAATCATACCAAATAATTAAGAATGCCATTTTCATAGAAAGTAAAACAATATGAAAACTAAAAGAGCATTAAAGAAAAGAGATTCTTCAAGGAAAGGCAGAAATACAAACAGTACAGACAATATATTCTGAAAACGGAGAGAGAAAAAAACAGAATGGATTCCAAGCAGAAAGTAAGAAGACCTCCAAGACAGTATATAAAGTCAAAGGAGGTGGTAAATGGCTGATTTGGTTCATTATTTAAGATAAGGGATACTCCTAGAACATAAATTGAGTGGAATTATATAGTGGATGAAGTGGAAATTGTGCAGTCTACAAGTGTTGAAGCAAAATAATAGGACATGAAGCTAATGAGTAGAATGGGAGGAAGAAAAAAGGCAGAAGGAATATTTCCCTTATGAAGAGAATGTAAAGGTATAGAAATAATCCTAGGGTGAGTCAATTTATAAACACAACATGTTTGCTTGGAAGAGAAACTAAAGAGAGTGGTTTTCCAAAAAGTCTCATTTAAAAATCAGGTCAACCAAAAGTAAGAACCAACCTGAACCAAACCAATATTTAGGTTAAGTGATTGATCTAAAGAAACAAAATAATTCAAGGAGTTTAGGGAATGTTTTGAATTTCATAAAGGAAAGAAAGCCAAGCTCTTTGAAAATGTGCTATCTTAACTCTTATATATGACTATTAGAGTACTCCTTTTCTTTCAATTCCTTTACATTAAGAAAGGTGTTGTTTGATTAGCATCATTCTTTTCTTGCTGTATTGATTTCTTTTTGTGAACCATTGGTCCACCCTCCCCATATATCAAAGAAAGTAACTGATACAAATCAACAACAAGAAGGTCACAGCCAATTGAACAAATTACGAGGACAAGAGCAAAGAAGATCAACGTGGCATTTAATTGATTGATTCAAGAAATACGAACTGAACAAGATTTGAAATTAACATCAAAGATGGAATTAAGCATGAAATTAAATTTAAAAAAAATTCAAAAGCTTGTCAACATGATCCAAGTATGTGAATGGGATTCTTTTTCTAGTATTATTTTCCTAGTGTATTTTAAAATGTCATATGGGCATATATTTCAATTAATTACCTTTTGTTATTGTTTTAGAATTTCTATTCCTAGTAAATTTAGATTAGGACTTTTACTCCTACTTGTTTTAAGATTTTAATTGAAAACCTTATAGAAAGGGGTTTAAACAACATTGTAAAGAAAGATTAGATATTACTCAATTAAGTTTGTAAGAATTACTTTTCCCTTTGATTCTTTGGAGAACTTTGTGAGTTTATCAAAAAAAATTTCTTGTGATGTTCAAATATATTTGTTTATAATTTTGGTTCGCAATTAGTGAATTATTGGGTCAAAGGTTTTATCATTGATTCTTGATTCTTTTAATCATTGGGTCAAGGTTCTTTAATATGAATTTTAGCTTTCTTGGGTTTGAATTCCAATTCAAATTGTTAGGTTTCAAGATTCGTTCTTGGAATCTAAAGACTAATTCTTGAGGTTCGCATCAATAACCAACTTTTGAAGCCGTTATCTATGCATTAACATTTTCTTATTCTTTTCAAATAATTAGCTGAAAGCTAAAAAGCATCCAATGACTTAATTCATCTTCACAAATGAGGTTGTCAGCTTACTTTGTTAAACATTAAAAAAGAACAACCTATATTTACAGTTCAATGCCATGCTTTCAATTTTAATTTGCACAAGTAAAATTACAAACATCCAGTGCAAACCATGAACAAAATGATATTCACCAAGTAAAATTCATAGTTAATGGCACATATGAATATATAGAAAGTGAAGTTTGCAAGTATATATGCATGAATAGTTTAATCGCACAATATCAGAACAAACACATTTGACACCTGAACTGCAATTAATCAAAAGCAATTGGATGTTATTACCTTATCAATGTACATAACTAAATAAATAATTAAGGAAAAAACAATAATGCAATATTCTTCTTCAATGTAACGTATAACAAACGTTAGAAACCCTAATTTCCTATCAAGCAGACAGCTCGTAACCTAAAATACCACAGATTGAAACCAAAATTACGATTAAGAAGTAAGCGAAACAAGGAAATGATACAAATGCGTGCTTATGCTTGGCATAGAGATACAGATGGAGGAACAAGGGGGGAGAAAAACCTGGCGACTTCGTTATCTCTCTCAACTTCGCTGACTTCGGCGAAGAAGCTTTTGAGAAGCAAATCGTCGTCGGCTGTTGTCGATGCCAGGAGGGTATCTCCCATCGCGCTTTCTCTTTCAGGCTCTCTCCCCTTTTTTATTTTGTGGTGTCTTCCTTCTGGTTTTCTTTCTAGCAGACAATTAACAGTATGGTCGTTTCGATAGTCGGCCTAACCGGGAGTCCCAACTCCCGAGTTGGCTGGACCGGGTCAGGTTTGTTAAAGCTTTTGCCTCAACTCGAGTGTTTATATGTATATATATATATATATATTCAAGAATAATAAATAAAAATTGAGAGAAATGAAATTGGCAGTATAGGTGGATCTGTATTCATTGTGAGCATAAATTATGTTTTCTGAAGACAGACTGTGCTGTGGCCATCTTGTCTTCATTCCACTTTCTGGAAGGTAATTATGGGGAGGCTAGGCCATGTCCATACATGGACAGTATGTAAAGATGCACAGTTGGGGTTTCTTCTATGATTAATTTCTTTCTTTTGTTCTCTTCTCTTGCGTATCGAAAGCAACACCCGGCCGCGGATGTTGTTACCCCCTTTTTCTTTTTCTTTTTTTTCTTCTTTTTTAATTAAAAATTATTTTCAAATTTACATGCATGTCTATTAATTATTGAGAAATTTAACTTATTTTTAAAAAAAATATATATATATATTATCATTTAAGGAGATTTTTAATTTAAATTTTTTAAAAGAATTTATTTATAAAATAATTCAAAGAGTTAACTTATTTAAGGAAGAATTTACTTTAAAGAAGCAATAAGACTACGAGTTTTCAAAAGAAATATGTTGCATCACGATCCATATACAGAGAGTTATGGAATTAATTGAAGATATGAAATTAAAAGAGAGGCAGGAGAGAAAGAGATGTTAGAGGTTGTACCATGGGTGTTCTCCATGAAGACATAGGAAGAACACTAAAGACGCACTGGATGAGTTACGATATCTTAAGAAGAATGAAGGAAATAACTAGCTATAATATCTTGAGAGGAAAAAAAAATTAAGGGAAATAGCCAGGTAGGGAGACGAGGTAAATATCTAGGTAGCACTGGGGAAATAGCTAGATACACAGATGCAGGAAGAAGGGTTTAGAAACACTAGTTTAGTTATGATATTCTAAAAGAAATAGCCAGGTATCATAATGATATCTGTTAATGTATTGCGTCTTTGTGTGTTCTCATCATTTCATCTATTAGCAATCTCCAAATTTTAATCACACTCCTCAATAGTGGTACGAGAGAGCTTCATGTTACAAATACGAGAGATTAAGTAAGCTAAAATTTGACACACAAAAAACCTTATAAGAGTATTAATCTTGGTAAAGGGAATATCAAGGTAGGGATGTTATAAACATTGTGCATTGCAATGGTTTTCGAGAGGCGAAGGTGGAGACATGATTGTTTTCCAATGGGCAAAAGGTTATGTTTACCAAGTTGAGGGCATATTTGTTGGACAATTCATTATGATTTGTTGCTCGATTGAAAAACTCGCTAAGGTGAAAATTTTTGAGAAATCTATCTCCCTTTTTTAAGAATGATTTTATTGAATTTGTGACACTTATTTGAAGATTGATTAATACATATGAGTAGTATCTACGAATAATACCCTTGAACACACCACCGGTGAACGGTATTTGTAATCAGTGCTCAAAACCAAAACAGAAGTTTGAGTGCTAAGATAGCACCAAGTAGGGGCGGGGCTTAAGCAGCCCAACAAGTTTATATACATTTTGTCTATTCGGACTAGCGTTCAAAAGGCAGTCATCAGAGGAGTTATGAATTTTCATACATTTAGAAAAGTTTTGAGTTTAATATGATTATTTTTTCTCGTTTTAATCTCTTCATTTTGTCAAAGAAATTGAAAGCTCATATCTCTTCCATTATTTTTCCTTTGATGGATTTTTCTTTGATTTTTATTTTTTTTTCTTAACTTAATTTTCATAACAAATTTGTATCCTTATTTAAGGAAATATACTACCTTATTTCCAAAATTTTTTCTAAAAAGGGCTAACTTATAAGAAATAATTCTTCAAGTTAAATTAGAAATTGAGTTAATCTATTCAAAAAAGAATTCCAGTTAAAATTAGAAAAAATAAGCTATATTACATACACATAGAAGAAATTGAGAGCGAGAATCAATTTTAAGATATGAGAAACAAGAGAGGTACGAGAGAAAAGATGCAAGGGGTTACACGATGGATGGGTGCTCTTCATGAAGATGTGAGAATAGTGGTTTAAAAACATTGGGTCAATAGTTATTAGTGTTTGTACCCAATGGATGGATTTATTATATACTAATTAGTAATGATCAAATTAATTAATAATAAAATAATATGATAAACTAGCTAGAAATATCTATCACAATCAATCATAACCTTAACCTAGGCTGGAACAAGTGATATCAGGAGTGGATGATTATGTCTCTCAAAGTATAAGGCCAAGACACGACTCCTACACAAATTCCGTTGGTTATTAATTTTCCAAAGGCAGAAGGAAATCACCCAAATCCCACCATCATTATAATTCAAAGAGAGAACTAGACATGATATTATTACATTACACCCCAATTGCCAAGTCAAAGCTAAGGTTTTGTTTACGAACCAACATCCCCCATAAAATTATACAATTATATTATATAATAATAATAATATAACAGCGTTGTTAATATTACATGTACATATCAAAGTCATGATCATCTCAACTCTCATATTTTTCCTCGATCTCTTTTGTTCTTTTATTTGACTGCACAGTCCCTCCAATTCCATGTGAGGAAATTAAACATAGAGATTAAAAGGAAAGTAGTAGTAATAGTAAATACTAGTAATAAAAATGGATTGTGTTGGGTTTGGGATTAAACTCTGGCAGCCGAAGATGATCTAGGAAGTGGCAATGCAATAGGGCTCCCAGAACAGAAGAGATCTTCTTGGTTCTTTGCAATTCTTTACCAGAGGAACCAAGTATTCTCCTTTGCTTCCTCTCAAGACCAGTAATTGTTGATTTCGATCCATTGACTTCTCGGAAAGAATAACTTTATTGTTGTTGTTGTTGTGGCGGGCTTTCTTTTCGGATATCATGGGCTTGGGTCTCCAATAGTATTCATAAGCATTGAAAGAAGCTCCCCCCGCCGACGCTGCCGTGACGGTTGCGGCTGCTGTCGCTGGTGATTTTGGTATCAGTCGAGGCATCCTTGGCGGTGGTGGCAGTGATTGTGCTACTATGGTTGGCTTAATGTCTTCCTCCACCTCGTTAAATTTGACAACTTCGTTGAAGTTTTTAGGCCATTTTGGGTCTTTATTTGCTAAACCCATTAGTGTTAATCTATGCACATTTATAACCCCACTTGCCAATTTTGGTGTTTGCTCCATCACAAATTCTGCCTCCTCCTCTCCTCTGCTTTCGTTCTCACCTTCCTCTTCTGTCTCTTCTTCTGCTTCAGTTTCTCTGTCTTCTTCTTCTTCTTCAAAGTTTAAGAACTCTTCTTCCAACTCATCTACTTCTTCTTTCTTCGATGATTGTTCCGCAGAAAAGCCATTGAATTTAGACTCTTCTTTTTCTTCATTCTTGGGCACTTGTCGCTCAGTAGAGTAACTATTGACAAAAGTGAGGACAAGTCGGCCATTTTGGCGCTGAGCATGAAAGTTGTTAGCAGAAGTAACAGAAACAGCTTCAAGAACCAATCTACCATTGTCGCGACGAGACTGCATGCGGATAGATGCTCCATCACGATGAGAAAGAGAAGGAATTGGTGGAGGGAATGATCGTTGTGGAGATTTTTTCCCCACAACGTAGTTGTACTTTGGAACTCGGAGTTCTTCAAAATCAAAACTTGGTGTCGTCACTTTCTCTTGTGGTTGTTGTTGAAGAAGTGGTTGTTCTTGCTCCATCTCTTTGTCGTCCTGATCCGGATCACCAGTCTCGGTCTCAGATGGTGGATAAGAAGAAAACCCGACAGAGCCTGTTTCGGATCCAAGACTCTCAGTACAGATTTCAAGGCTCTTCTCACTCAAAGAACTTGCTGATCTTTTCACAAGAGGGTGAATATAAGGAGGAGGAAGAGATTTGTTGTTGTTCCCTTGTTCCTTCTGTGATATGATAGAGCTCCATATGTCGAATGGGACTGGTTTTTCAGGCTCCTCCTTCTTGCAGACCTCTTCTTGAATTGAGCTACAGATATCAAATTGGCTATGTGGTTCAGTCTCAGAGTCAATCTCCTTTCTTTCTTCATCATATTCTTCTTCTTCTTCCTCTCCTTCAGACGATGAGGAAGACGAGTCTGTGATAGAAGAGATTGAAAATTCTTCAGATGAAGCAATC
Organism: Xylocarpus granatum; assembly: GCA_019650275.1. Classification (NCBI taxonomy): domain Eukaryota; kingdom Viridiplantae; phylum Streptophyta; class Magnoliopsida; order Sapindales; family Meliaceae; genus Xylocarpus; species Xylocarpus granatum. Next base: position 41,150 of record BNST01002148.1, read on the forward strand.
TTTTTCGTGGTAGAGAACCCTTGTTGTGTAAGCCATTTCGTTGATGACATATCAGCTGATAGAGTTCTTCGCAGTGAAGAAGAAGATTTAACACTTCTCTCACAGTCGGTACCTGCAGTAAGAATGGAGCCGATACCTTGATTTTTGGTGATCACCATGGCCTCTTCCTCGATCTTCAAAGTTGAAGATAAACGAAAGCTCCTGCTTAGAGAAGTTGACATCTCAAATTAATAGAGCTTAAGCACAAATTTCAGCTGCATGCACAAAGAAAAATTGATGAAATTAGCAATGAGAAACAAAAACAGAAAGAAGAATTGTCAAAAAGGAAAAGCTAGTAACGAAGAGAAGTGGGTAAATTATGCAGAAGTGAGTGATTTAGTTGTTACCTGAAGAAAGGCAACAGCATCCAACAGAGGCCTGCAAAGGGACAAACCACTGGGGTGCAAGTTGTTGAGCAAGAGAGGACACAAATTTGAAAGAAGAAGAAGAAGGCGAAGAAAGTGGTGAAGAAGTAGCTGAAAGAGAGACAAATTTGAAAGAAGGAACGGGTTTGATGGCAGTATGGGAAGAGAATGTAGGGTATTTGTAGGAGGAGAAAAGGCCTAGGAACCGTGTCCAATGGGTTCCACCACAAGCCACCATACAAAAATATAAAATTGAGGGGAAAAAAAAACAAGGGAGAAACTCTCATCTTCTTTTTATTATTTATGTATATTTATTTCTTATTTAGTATTTTTCATTATCAGAAAATACAGAGGGTAGGTATAAAACGGAAAGCTGCAGCACGCACTCACTTTCTGCTTCTACGTGCGTTAAGAGTGAGAGTGAGAGTGAGTGCTTTTTCTTACTGCTTCTGCACGCATACTTACCGCAGTCAAAGATCATTAAAAAGTTAATGTTATCTGATTACCATTAACCAGAAACAAATTAAGCACAAAAGTCATGGCAGTTAAAAATGAGGGATCTACTGGCAGAGCTAACAGCAGTAACATAACAGATGTAATATAAGAGTTTTTAATGTGAATTTTGGGGTAGGGGAAAGAGAAACTTAATAGACAGGTGATACCGATCCTTTTGTCTGGGCTAAAACGTGGCAAGTTTTCTAGTGCAAATGGTGACAACTACGAAGGAAGAGCTGGATGCCAATAAAGGCAACGGTTCTCAACCATACCACCTCTCTGTGTTTCTTTTTCTTTTGCTTTCTCAAATTAGATCTTTAACATTTATGTTTTAATTTAATTCTATATGCACAACGTAAAAACTAGGAAGAAATCATATGCACTGAGGAACGATACCACAATAATATAGCATTTACTAGTTCTAAATTAGCAGAAAATTATTATCCCAGAAGAATAATTAATCAAGGCAACCTTCTTCTATGAATTGAAACTGGAAACCCACCTCTTAAACTTGATAATATGATCAATAAAATTAGTTTAATAACAAGACAGTGACCCTTCAAATTAAAATGGGTTTTAGATTAATTACCAATAATGAACCATATATGATGATGATGAATCTTAGTTTATACGATAAAAATGGATTGGATTAATTGAATAAAAATTACTTATGCACCGCCCAACTTTCAGTTTATAAAGTTGAGGGAATTAAAAAGAAAGAAAACAACAAATGAAGAACGATTAATAAAAAGAACAATCGGAGCTCAAAGCAATACAAATGGAGATAGTTGCAACATTTTTATAATTACTAATGGAAAACAAAAGACAAGTAAGATCACCAATTAGGTAAGGGGACCGGGAAAAAAAAAGTGATGGAGGATGCTGATTGTGATCGTGGGTGAAAATACATATGGCTTAAGGAGGAAGCAAAGGAATCACTTTCAAGAGACCAACATCATTGGGCGGCCGAAAACCCATGATCATAACAACACTAACTCTTCCGTTCTTGAGAGGTGAATCCATCTTTCAATTTTTACACTAACCACTCCTTAAATACAATTAATTAATTAAGCTTAAAGTTGTCACGACGAAATCTCGGGGCCCTGCACTCTTACTAATTTTGCATGTATTTTATTGCACTGCAATTGTGTAACCCTAATTTATCTGGCTGGGCATGCGTGGAAAAGTCGTGTGGTTTATACGTATGGGAAGAAGACGAGGCCAATACGTCCATCCCTTTTAACTATTTATACACTGCCATACCAAAAAGGCAGTGATGTTGATCAATTCAAAGCATGCATTATTTTATTTATTATTTACATATTTTCAATAACAAAACAAAATATAAGTAACACGTGTGAAAGGAATAATTTTCGATCGCGAGAGAGAAGCATGCAAACTCGACTTGAAAGCTTTGCCACAAACCGAGGACGGGCATACGGAAACCCGGATGCGCCTTGTCTCCCTTTAAAGCAAAGCCAACCAATACCACTCAATATCTACAAAAGCTTATCTAATTCCTAGGCTGTGATTTTTTTATATTTATTATTATTATTTTATTTAAAAGGAAATTTTTATTATTTGTTAAATCAAATTTACCCGGTTCGTGCTCATTCAATTTGACAAAGAAGAAAGAACTTACTAGATACTGTCTGGAATTCACGACAACTTCTTGAATGCACGATAATAACTTCTAGAATACTCCATGCCTCAAAGTTAAGTGATTATAAACGTGTAAGATAATAACTTTAAATTTATTGATATTGAGATAAGAAACGTGACTCAAATAAGAATATAATTACCGTAAAACATAATAGATTTTAGTTTCTTAATATAAACAAAATCTTACTTCTTTAAACATACAAGAGATATTATTTAAATAAATAATTAAAATATTAATTCTAATGGAAGAAAAAAAAATAATTAATTTCACACCAATAAAATCTTTTAAAATAACCTTTTTTCATTAATCTTCTTATATTAGTTTCAAAAAGCAAATTTTAATTAATTTTATCAATTTAAACACCTAATTTTTATTAATTTTATAAAATTGAATTCTTATCTCATTTTAAATAAAATTAAAAATAAAAAAATATACAAATGGGTTTTTTTTTAATTTTATAATAATATTTTTACGTAATTATATATATATATATATATATAAATAAATAGAATAAAAGATGCTCTGACAAATGGAGTGACTAAAAAAAAGATAAAATAATCATTTCAAATCTGTTTTATTCACAAAGCATTTAATTGATTAAATAAAACAAATAAAGTCTGCTAGGCCTCTCTATTCTTCACCCATTTGCATTTCATTAAATAATTTTACTTCAATACATATAAATTATTAAATTTTATTAACATATAAAATGTTAATATTTGATAAATTTTGAATTATATATTAACTAATATACATAATCAAAATAATAAATTATAAATATTATAATCATTCATTTCATTGATTGAAAGTTGAATTTTTATAATTTTTTTAAAAAATTAATTAATTTTTTTATTATTTAATCGATGAAAGACATATAATTTAAAATACGAATATTGGAATTCTATTTGAGAAGTGTTTGGTGTAATTTTTTAAAATTAATATAATAATAATTATTTATTAATTTAACAAATTAATACAATATTAGAATCATTTGATTATTCAATGATTCTGATGAAAAAGTATCAATTTTTTTTTCTTACGAAAGCAAAAGAGAGAAGGCTTTTTTCGTTGGACCACGACCTATACGTAATTGGTCTCTTTTGTGTATGTAAAATAATAGTAATAGATTCGTATGGAATGTCATAATTATTATTATAAATAAGGTGTTTTAATGGATAATCATTCTACAAGTCAACTCACTCACTCATTGGTTATTATAGTCAACACCCTACTTTATTTATTCTGTACATAAATTACATTATGGAATTGTAGGTAGGAATAAACTTGAGCTCCAATGATTTCATTTTGTACATAATTTAATTGCTAGACTCCAACTGGATGAATCGATTCTGAGTTGACACACCCATTTGTAAAATCCATTGGGCATGGAATCGGGATTACTATAAATCTTTGTATTTAATTACAATTACTATTAATTTACTCCAAAAAGATCATGAATGAATTCATTTTTAATTTAGATAATAATCTTTTGGTACGTTGTTTAATTAAAAACCTAATTGAACTTTTAATTAATTGTGATTAGGATCCAGCTATATTTCATATATGCTGTGAATAATTCTTGAAAAGGCACAAAGGGATGGGATTAGATTGCATCTTTGATAGACCAAAGTGGGAAATCAATAGCTTAAAAAAATTAATGACCATCGAAAGCTTATCGGCATCATTTTCTTTTGGTTCATTAATTGTAAATAAAGTAATTAATTAAATGTATGGTTGATAACATTTGACCTAGGGATGACATAGATTTAAGGCCTATTTGCTATAGAATCATATCCATTTTGCTCTCCTATAAGAGACACATGTACACCTTTATTACTAGAATAATCTTTTCTGCCCTCCTATAAGAGATATATGTACACCTTTATTGATAGAATAATAATAATAATCCTTTTCCCCTCTTTTTTATTTTTTCCTTCTTTTTGACTAAAATTTTTTAATAATTATTATTAAATCTTGTCGCTTTATATTAGGGATTGTTTTTCCGTTCTAATTTTTGGGTGAATTTCTACATTTGTGAAGTGTCAATATTTATATATATACGTAGTTGATTTAAGTTATTGGTATAAATAATGCCACATGTTAACACGCTATAAGATAATTTAATTTTTTTTTAGTGTAATTCTCAATATTTTACTAACTGAATAGGTATTGATTAATTTAATTTAATCATAATTGATTAATGTAATTTTAGAAAATTAATTAATATTTAAATAAATATAAAATTTGACTAAATTAATTTAATATATATTGAGAATTATAATATTAATTTAAATGATTTATAGTAAGTTATTCTCAACACTTCCAACACTAAGATACTGTGTATATATACATGTACACACACACACACTTGGTTGGAATACATGTGGAATGCACGTGGCACTCATGACCATAGGGTTGGGAGGCTATAAAATAATATATATATATATTTATAAAAATAAAAAGAGTAAATTAGCAAATTAATTAATTAATTAAATCAATCCATTTAATTTCCGTCACTGGAGAAGTAAAACATTCTCTGAAGAACAAAACAAAACAACTCGCTTTTAAAAAGTGCATCTCGATAAAATTAACAAATGGAAACGAGACACGTACTCAGAAACGAAAAAAGATTTGCTCCGCAGATGAGTGAAGCCACGACCTTACTTTTCTCCCAATAAATAAATAATTAATTAATTAATCAAAATTAAAAGGAGACCAGGCGTTGTGGAATCATGGAGAGAGCATACGGTTCTTCTGGCCACCCAAAACACATAATATAAATTAATTACCAGGCAGGAAGAATAATAAGTATAGGCCAATCATCTTTCTTTCTGCATGCATAAGATTCCAACTTGCTCTGCTTCTTCCCCGTGCTGATGCTTGCATGGTAACTAAACTAGCACTTGGCTTCCCATTCTTTCCTTTTTCTAATCAGCCGTCCGTGCAAGACTAGGTCCTGCGCCTATTCCAATGGGTTAAAAGACCTCCTGCATATAAGAATAAAATAAGGCAGTGATGCTTGAGTTTATTCAAACAACAGCAGTCTGCACTGAAGATTCCTTGCGTCTCTTCTTCTGCGGCTTTAAATTAACTATGTGCTGCGTCCATGCTTCTAGCCGCACAGAAAGCTGCTACTGCTAGCTACTTCATGTGAACTATGTCTGGTTCGTTTTCCAATTCATTGTTTGTTTTGCCGTAGAAAATTAAGCGAATTGTATATATATATATATATATTCATGAGTTTGTGGTAAAATAAAAAAGTAATTGATAAATATCATTAGAAAAAACCACTAATTAATATGTAATGGATAATAAATTTAATCACATATTTAAAATAAATTTAAAATTTAATTATAATTTATAAGTAATTTTTATAAAATGAAAGTACTAGTTATTATTAATATTATTTTTTTTAGAAAAATAAAATAATACTTTAATCTCAAATGTTGGTCACTCTAATTAACATCTTAAAGTAATTAATTTGCATTCTTTATATGATTAATATAATTTTTATTTTATTATTTTAATTAATAAAAAGTAGACTTTTAATTTTCTTCATTTTATCACACTCTCATGGTCAAATTGGTAGAAAAAAACAATTTAAAGGTTCGATTATGCAAGTATGTTTTCGATTGTAGAAGCTTTAGATCACTTAGAAGTGGGTGTGGTCTTGAGACAAGCGACACATGTAATGGGTTAAGACCCCAAAGATAGCTCACAATAAACTTAATATTAATTTAGTATTAGGTTCCATAAAAAACCGTGCATAATTGAAGAATTCCCCTACAGCATTAAAAAATTTAAAGAAATTTAGAACCGTCACTGATTAGAGAATTTCACTTTACTTTCCGATTGGATCCAAAAAATAATTGAAGTCCCGGGTCAATATTCTTGATTCAAAGATCAATTATTCATAGTCTTTGCTATATTAATCAACAGCATATGGTCTTGGAAAATAAATAAGAGAGGAGAGAGGCACTTGTTTTTTTTAATTTTTTTTTCTTGACCAAGTACACTGTCATGAAAGAAAATCTTGGTACCCTACCAAACAAAAGATTGAAGATTTTGGCATAAAGCCGTGATAAAGAAAATCTCTTTGCAGGTGCTAGAGAAATAACCAATCATTTTGTTTTCTTTTTAGCTAAAGTTTCAATAATCGATTATCATCAAGAACGAGTACTACTACAAGCTATGGCCTTATTGTTTTAACGAGCGGATCCAACCAAATATTGCTACTTTTACCGTTGCTTTTCGAAACATACGTTCAAACTGGGGTAAGCCACATTTTCAACAATCAACACAGATTTTTTTAAAAAAAAATAAAAATAAAAACAAAAACAGAGCTTTAATCTTGGAATAAATCTTGATTCTCACTGTGTTTTAATTAGGTGAAGATCGAATCGTATATGCATCCAACGTCAAGTTTGAAATTAGTAATGTCAAGTTTGCGGCTCAAAAATTTCAGAATTAATTTGTGATTTATATATCGATATGAAGAAATATTAGACGTTGTGTAATTGCATGGATATGCGATCATCAGACTTGCTCTTACAGTTTGCAAAAATAATAAATTAGTTCACAGGTTTATCATTTGTTAGGAAAACACCACGAATTGATCTTACCCTTTAGTTCACCGACCAAATCTTAGTTGTTGATTGTAGGGAGTGGGTTGATTACAAGATTAATCTGAGATGAGCAAGAAATTTATAGATTAATACAAAAAATGTAGGAACGAGTTTAATAATAATTTAAAGTTTGAAACTTGGACTAGCATGCTTTTGTCCAGAGATAGTGGGAGATAATAAAATAATATAACACTAAGTTTGCATGCATAAAGTTTTCTTTTCTGTTCTAACAATGAAATTGATTTGGAAGGCAAAAAGCTCATATAATTAAAAGTGAATTAAATCATTAATAATACTATCAGCAGAAGGAGCAGCTCTCCTTTCTTTCTGATAATCTTTCTTAGAAAATTAATTTTCCGGGAAAATTAAGAGAATTAAGATGTTGTAATGAAAAATAAAAGTGCTGTAGATGGATGCTCGCACACATAGCCTGCAACATGTGCTTGCCTTTGCTTTGCTTTTATATGAATGAAGCTAGCTTTATTACAAAATAAAGTCTTTTAACCCACACCCATTTCTAAAATTATTCTAATCGCAGAAAAAAAAGTTTAGAATACATTCCTCATATTGCAACCATTATTCGATCAGTATACTACAATCATTCAAATATATATATATATATATATATATATTAAAATTCTGTTAAATTAAAATACGAATTAAATGATATTTTGAATGTATTTTTTTTATTATTATTTCAGTGATGGGATTATCTGCTGGCACAGCAGAGTCGAATATAGCGAGTGACAGAGTTCCACGTGGAATAGTGGAGGCGTGGACACGCAGCTGAGCGATGGTTGTTCGGCTTGAGCTACGGTTTTAGGCGGTGGTCCAACTCCTAGCCCACTCATGATGTGAGTCTGTGCGGTGGCTGTAGCTTTGCCTTTGCCTTTTTGGTTATTGGTGGCCAGCCTAGCAGAAGAATGTTGGTTTATTCTTGCTATTACTGTATACCAGTGTTTCACGAGCGTGATTTGCTACACGTGTGAACTTAGTTACCACCCTCCTCCTATTTTCTTCATTTTATGGGAATGGAATGAATTGCAGGATCCTCCATGTCTGCCAATTTCTGGAAATTACCCTTTGGTTTATTCCTGCCAACCCAGCAGAGTATATACTGTGGCATGATCTAATCCGTGATAAATAACAACGCGTGATTATAATTTAATTCATAATCGAATTAAATGCGCGCTTGCCAGAGAGAGTAATATTTACAGGTACAGGATGCATATGGGATGGATAATGCGGGACAAGAATCACTGCTTTATCTCGAATGGGTAGCATAAATCGAACAGTCATTTATGACATTAATTCCGGTTTCTGGCATATCCTCCAAATTTTAAGTGGCATATAGCTAAAACATTTTGCCGACCATAGATACCAAATATATAAAAAGGCCAGCATCGATTCATGATTGATGAAAAGCTAGAAAGCATATAATATATCATCGCGTTTCTGTGATTTTAAAAGGACAGTAGATCATGATGATGAATGATGACCATATATATTCCATTCCAACAAACAAAAGTTACTTGTTTACGTTATGGCTACTCCTTGGTGTCTAGTCTCGCACCGCAACCACAACAACAATTCAGATGCTTTCACCAAATTTCTTCCTCCTTCAAATAGTTTTCACACGTTTATACCTAGTCCTTTTTCGCTTCATAAGTATTTATACACGTACAAGTTCAAGACGCACGCATACTGTGTATGTTATAAATTTAAGTCTCCTCGGAATATAATAAGTGAAAACAGACTTAACGTTCATCGAAAATGTTTTATTCTGCGTTTGGTTGCCGACGGTAACCATTCTTAAACGAAGATTATTACATTTAAAGTTACACACTCTCACTGTTGTGACAAAACCATTATCAGGTTTTTGGTTCTTACTTTTGTAATCACATCGTAACATCATGCTTGAATTTGGACCATGCTGCTTCTGATTGTGCCATAATCATTATTAGGTTAATAATGTCTCTAATACTATTACATCTTTTATCTTTGATTTTAAAGTTTGGATTTATTAATATCACAGACATTATTATATAAGAGACAAAAGTCTTGCATTCAAGTCTCCATGTAGTAACTTTGTCTCTCATTTTCTTATTTCAATCTTCAGATTTTTTGGTCGGATTCTGATACCCACTCGCCCACAATTTATTGGTTCACGTAATTGAATTTGTTAGTTATAAGACATGAATATGACGATGATGCTGATCACTTTAATTTGCCTTTATTTTGTTTGGTTTTTGGATTGCATTATTACTATGTCTCTTTACTTTTTTACCTCTTCTTGTCCCCCTTTGGAAGGTCCTTAATCTCTAGGATTTGATGAACAACATTATGACATTTGAGTAATTTAGTTTTTTCTATTAATTAATGAATTAATTATACGCGGATTTTGAATGACATTGCATTTTGTTAAAAACTATGTGTTAGTTTATGATTATTGAATGTCTTATCTAATTCATTCATGTATGATGTTTTAAATGAATTACATGAATTTAAATCTTTCTTTTTTTTCTTTCATTTTGGCTATTTCAAATTTTTGCAGGATTCAAAGTTTGATCATCGTGCATAAAGTTGAGTTTATTTATATTATTTGTAAAATAACATTTTGAAATTTATTTTAAAAATAAAGATGATATTTTATAAACTTAAAAATCTATTTTAATTTAAAAAAAAATACTACATACTTTAAATATTTATTCTAATTTTTTTTTCATTCTAAACAATGTGTCATTCATTGATTAAATGATGAGTCGGTAAAGAAATAATTTTAAAATAATTAAAATTTAGAGAAAGAATTAAATTTTTTTTATTTAATCATTATATTGATGTAGTAGAATTATTTCAATAAGTGAAGAGTGAAAAATTTTGTAGACTAATAATAAATAATAAAATAATAAATTATTTATTTATTTTTTCTAATTTATTTAATTTTTAATCTAACTTTTGTTATTTATCGACGTAATTTAGAATGGTCAAAATTATTGACAAGATTGGTATTATTGTTTTCAAAATAGCAGATAAAAATAATGAAAATGTGTTTTGGTTTATAAGAATAGAAACTATGCTCAAAGTAGTAGGTTGCCCATTTACAAAAGATCTTCTATGAAAACCCAAAAAGAGAACAAAAAATCACATACGTTAGCCCAACTTGCTGTTTGTTTTAAACTAGCCCAAGTTTAGAGGGCCGATTTGACATGAATCTGCCTGCTATTTTTGCCAACTATAGATTTTTATATATAACATCAAATTCTTTTTGAAAAAAGAAGGTAAAATAATAACAATTAATAAAAAGAGTAACCCACATGTCTATTCTTGTTGAAGTATACTCTAAAAATCTATGCAAGGGACCATGGCTACTTCCACTTTTATCTATTAGGGGAGATATTTCCTCTTATTTTAGGAAAACAAACTCTAAAATTTCGGCAGTCAATTATAGTTATTTTATGATTTTAGGAGATGATTTAAGATTTAGGATTAGTTAAGATTGTTGTTTAAATTTATTTATTAATATTACACATGAATTTTGTTACATTTTTGAAAGCAACTATCTTGGCCATATTATTGGTTTTACTTATGTGATTTTTATTATAGCATGAGTTTAATTTATAATTAAGGACAAGATCAAAATTTTATTTAGTTACAATAAAAATTAAGGAATAATATTTTTTTAATTTAAGAGTTTGATAATGATTCATTAATAATTATTTTATAACAATTAGAATTCTTTGATTAAAAAAAAGAAAATTTAATATGAGAGTTCTTGAATCTTTTAAAGAGAGATTGATTTTAAGGAGATTAGACAAATTTTTAAAAAGGAATTCAAGATCATAAAGGTAGTTTTAATGAATTTGATACTTTAAATAAGCCTTTAATAAAAATTATTTCGTTAAAACTAACAATATGACTCGAGATAATTAAAACTTCAAATTTAGTATGTATGAATTTCTATGATTTTTGTAATATATCATAATAGTATAGAATTATGTGAAATCCTAATTTTCTAACATCTTACTCTATTTATTTAATTATAACTCAATACTATAATCAAATAAATGAATACATATTACTCTTCATAAACCTTCAAATTTTTTCAATATTTTCACTTTTAAAGAACACGAAATAAATTCTCATATTAACTCATTCTCTGATCTCTTCGAAAATCTCCTCACAAAAAGAATATGAAAATAACTCTCATATTAACCTCATGTATTGTTGAATAGTTTTAATTCTTATAAAATCATTGTTAATGAATACTTGTCAATTAAGATCTTTATTTCTTAACAATTCTTATTATAAGTAAATAATATTTGAGCCATACTCTTATTCATAAATTAAACCCATAAATTAGACTTATGAAAAAAAAAGTTTTTTTATTAAATTCAATAATATGGCCCAAAATAATTTGTTTAACAAATATCACAAAATTTATAATTAATAGTAATAAATAAATTCACAATAAAAAACGTGTAAGTTTAGACCCTGAAATAACAGAGGAGGGGGTGAAAGGTATTTGATGCAAAAATATAAAATTTAAATTAGCAAATTAAAATATGTTATGATTTATTATATCCTAAATGAATTAAATGTGAATAAATCTGTAAACTATTACTTTAATTCTACCACAAGTAAATTCGAACAATGTATCCAATCAAGACAAAATATTAAAGCAATTGATAAAAATGGAACTCAAAATTTGTTAACGAAGGAAAATTTTATGAAAATTTTTCACAGGATAAAAATTCTCTAGGTTATTAAGGAGCCAACTAAAAATTTACTGAAAAGAAAAAATTTATAATGGATGATTTTGTTCATTAAAACTCTTGCAATCTCAATAATTAAAATTTTGATTGTTTCTTACTTTGATGAATCCATGAACAACTCATTCAAAGACTGGAATTCAAACCACCAACACCTTACCTTGCAAAAGTTTAAAGGTTCACAATTGGGTTTTTAAAGATTGAAAACTTTCATAATTATGACTTTTAATAACAATCACAATTCACACCAATCAAAATAAGATTTGTGATTATAAAAAGCAAATTGAATTAGGAAGGTTAAGGAATATTCAGAGAATGATCTATACCGAAGAAGGAAAGAAAAACACAAAATCAACTGTCACAAACCCTAAGCCCGCAACTTGAGATTTTATATTTTTTGCAGGAGCTCTTGAGCGGTGGTTGAGCAATTTGCCCAAGTATGATGATTATTTGAGAAGAAGTTTAGCCGGGATCGAGTGCTAAGCTTATGAAAGCAGCCGCTTCAACTCCAGTCGAACACTTGTCAGGGGCTAGTCTAGTACCAGAGATTGTTCGAGCTCCAATCAAACGCCAGTCGAGTAACAAAGTAAAAAAAATAAATTATTAATTATTTTTTATTTATACTAATTTGGTGAAAATAATTATATATTTCAATAAAAATTATAATAAATAGATCTTAAAATTGATATCACCAAAAATAAATGTTAGTTGCTTTTGAGAGAGATACTGTTACATGAAATTGAAAGATCTAAAAGTTATATAGGAATATAAAAACTTTTCAGCATAATTTGATGTTCTTACTGCATACAAAATATTTTTGTAGTGATATTATTAGATAGTTCAAATATAGATTGTAAATTTTCTATCTTAAATAGTGTGTCATTGGTCAAGTGGGTGATCTGCTTTCACAATTCAAAATTATAGATAATATCAATTTACTTACCATCCACTTTATAAATGTCATACAAGTTTGGATGAAAATTTAGAATTCAAATTTAGAAAGTCTAGCTTTACTTTATTTTTATTTTATTGAGTGCTGAAATTTAGGGCACGGAGAGGGTCATGGTTTTGGTTTTAAATATAGTTAGATTAACGAATTTATATCACTCAATTATGTTTAACAATAAAATTATTTATTTTCAAGTATGATTGATAAAATTATATATATATATATATGTATATGTATATGTATATCATATATGTCATTGTATATATAATAAATTCGAGATGTGTAATTGATGAATAAGATTTATGGTTGGCAAAATGTATGCCTTGTTATTAATGAATGCAAGTTGTGACACTAGCTTTGGTTGACTACGAGTGAATTAAACGAATTCTGCTTACTCTTTTACTTGCACAAGCTTTAATGGCCACAACAAATTAGATGGTCCTGCTGATTTTAGGCTAAAATTTATTTGATTTTGAATTCGATGAATATAATTTAATGAAGATATCTTTTTATTTTATTATGGTTTGGTGTTTTATAAAGATCCCCACGAAGCATACAAATCCTTCCAAATTTTCTTTTAAGTAGGTTTATACACATACATTTGCTTAATAATCTATTCTTTTGCATGAATTGATAGGTAAGTTCCATTGTTTAATGATATTAATTAAGTTTATTAATTAGAATGCTGGTTCAGAGGATTAATCTATAGAAATATTAAAAATAATTTAATAAATATGAAAGAATTAATTGTACCCAACAGCAATCTATAGTAAAAAAAATGTGTTGTAACTCATTTACTGTTGCCATAAGAACCTTGCAGATATAATTCTTAAGACATTTTTTTAATCACTTTTTATAAAATTTACATGGAATAGTTAACCTAACAAAAGTAATTATTTTGTGTATTAAATTATAAATATAAATTTTTTTTTAAAAAATAAAAACTAAAAATAATATTGAAGAAAATATGTGTCCATGAATTTTAAAGAATGTTAGTCATGTTCTCAGTTACCATTCATGATTGTATTTGGAGTCTAATTTATCTTTCAATATTGCAGAGGAACCAATAACATTGAGTACAACAAGTTTACAACTATAACAACATAAATATAAATCTTGTCTTCTCGAAAAAAAGGGTAACAGAAAACAAAACTAACGTTGTAAGTAGTTTACAGTTGAACGGTCCAAGCTTTTAGCTTGTTTTCCTTTTAGAAAAATGGGAAATAAGGCAGTCAAGCTGTTGACGTGCCTTAATCAAATTTTGGGCACCTCCTCGTTTGAAAACAATACGTCAAATTAAGGACTCCTTTTGCACCACACGAATACAGCAATTACAACAATTACTTTATTAAAAAGCTTTGAAGTCAGAGAAAGAATCCCCATGTAGGATGGTGGTTTTATTAATGGTATCCACTAATAATGCGATGAGTATCAAGAGCCACGCAGCTCAGCTCACTCACCAATGGCGATTTTCACGCTATACGAAAAAAGCCAACGGTATTGATTTGACTGACAGCACATGTTCATAGGCTTTAGCATCCGCGTTGTCCGCAGATATGCAGAACTGGAACCAGAATCAACTGCATTGCACAACACGGCTTGATTCATTTGATTTCATTTGCTATGCGTTGGTTGTAATCTGTAAGTATATTAATAATTTGTCGGCTCTGGCACTCTGTACAGATGCGCCTCGGGCTCGGTATACGGATTAGGATTTGCAAAAGTTTATTGTTTACACTCTTGTTCATTGCTAGTTGGAATGTCTACCACTGACCAGTCATTCAACTGCAGATGTGTATGGTAATTAACTGTAATTTGTCATGGAGTTATTCGTTTTACTTATCAGCGTGCCAGTTTAATTTCGCCTTATTGAGGCGTGGTGCCGACATGGTTTACGGTCTCTTATTGCCTTAACAGAAGTTTGATAAACAAAAAAAAAGTAGAGAAAGAAGGAAAATGGTCAAAAGCTGACTCTCTTATTAAAACGAAGGCTGCGCGCTTGGCAACACCGACGGCATACAAAATTCAAGTAAAACCAAACCCATTCATTGTATTTATTGCTCAAAAAGCAAAGTCTTCGATTTTGAGCTTCTCTTCTTCCAATCTTGGAAAAGGTCATAACCTCTCCTTTTCTCTCTCCAATGTTTCCGTGTGTTGACTTTATCGTTTCAAACAACGACTTGTCACTCCAATCTACTTCACGCATATAAAACTTCGCCCCTTGTTTCGGACAAACGTCATCTCCTCCAGCCATTTTCATCCAAGGGAGTCCGATTTTCAGATTTTATTTTATTTTCCTTCATGCAACTTCTGCTTGTAGCTAATCCTGGGTATCGTCACGTTTGATAGTTGGCTCCAAGTTCTAACATGGAGGAAATCGATGTTCCAACATATTTTCTCTGTCCGATTTCACTGCAAATCATGAGAGATCCGGTTACGGTCTCAACTGGGATTACATACGATAGAGAAAATATTGAGAGATGGTTATTTTCATGCAAGAACAACACTTGTCCTGTTACGAAGCAAGTGTTATTCGTAACCGATCTCACTCCAAATCACACCCTTCGCCGATTGATTCAAGCTTGGTGCACGGTGAATTCCTCGCTGGGAATCGAACGAATCCCGACACCGAAGCCGCCTCTCGACAAAACCCAGATCGTCAAAATCCTTAACGATGCGACTAAGTCGCCGAATATGCAGCTCCAATGCTTAAGAAGGTTAAGGTCGATTACGCTTCAAAGTGAAAGAAACAGAAGCTGCCTAGAATCTGCTGGCGTTGTGGAGTTCTTGGCTAAAATCATAAGCAGTCATGGTTCTGATCTGATCAATGCCGATGCCGACGACGGTTATGAATTGACGAAATCATGTGACGAGGCATTGAGTATTCTTTATCATCTAAATGTCTCGGAAAGCTATCTGAAGAAAATGATTGACAATAACGGCGACGAATTTGTGGAGTCTTTTGCGCAAGTGTTGAAG
This sequence comes from Xylocarpus granatum, assembly GCA_019650275.1. Lineage (NCBI taxonomy): Eukaryota > Viridiplantae > Streptophyta > Magnoliopsida > Sapindales > Meliaceae > Xylocarpus > Xylocarpus granatum. Next base: position 57,034 of record BNST01002148.1, read on the forward strand.
CATGGAAGCTACCAATCTCGATCTTATACTATACTGCTATTGAAGTCCATTTTCGACGTGGCAGATCCAATCCAATCGATCAGCGTTAAGTCAGAATTCTTCTTCGAAATAGTACACGTTTTGCGTGATCAGATTTCACAGCAAGCTTCTAATGCTGCATTGAAGCTTCTCGTGGTGCTTTGTCCATGGGGAAGAAACCGAATCAAAGCCATTGAAGGCGGCGCCATTTCCGTGTTAATAGATCTTCTTCTTGTTGAAACAGAAACGAGAACTTGTGAGCTCATACTAAACGCATTAGATCAGCTCTGCCGCTGCGCGGAGGGAAGAGCAGATCTGTTGAAGCACGGAGCGGGGCTAGCCATTGTTTCCAAGAAAATACTTAGGGTTTCTCATGCAGCAAGTGATCGGGCAGTGAGAATTCTGTCTTCGATATGTAAGTTTTCTGCAACTCCTAGGGTTCTAGAAGAGATGGTGCAAGTGGGAGTTGTGTCCAAGTTGTGTTTGGTGCTACAATTTGATACAGGCCTTAAGACAATAGAAAGAGCCAGAGAGATTCTCAAATTGAATTCTAGGGTTTGGAGGGATTCTTCTTGTATTCCTGCTCATTTGTTGTCTTCTTATCCATCTTCTTGAAACGAACTATTTATTCTTTTTTAGATAGTCTTGTGATTTTCATGAACAAAATTTGGGATCAAGTAATGTAATAATAACCGGAATTAATACACAACGTAATCATGGATGAAATTTGGTCCAAGTTGCTCATTCATGGAATTTTTGTTTGTTATCCTTTTTGTTTGTGGAACCTATTATATGGCACTAATGTTGCTTTATACACATTCTTGATTCTTTGATGAGCTAATTTACCAACATTTTGTATGTGATTGTTGTAATTCTGTATAATTTGAAAGTACTACTATTAAATCTTTATTTATTAAACACTAATTTTTAATATAATTAATTTTTTTTATTAATATTTATTATTTAGTAAGGTTATCTAAAATAGAGGATGCTGGTTAAGGAGAAAATACAAGAAAACTAATTGCCTCCAACATTAAATTTATAGAAATTTTAAAGTGGAAATCAACCATTGTCATGGATCTGGTACACTTTCAACAAAATTTATCAATTGACTTCAAACAATAAATTCCTGGAAAGTTTAAGTGGGAATTCCGTGAACTGATTTGATAATGATAATGATTTCATAAGATAAAAACAAAATTAATGGCATATAACTATTTGAAGATCATTTTAAAAGATGAATCAAATATCAAATTCGCAAAAATTCAGTAAATTTGGATACTGCAATTACAAGGAGTGACAATTTTAATTTGAATTTTATTAACTACACCACCCACAAGAGAGTTTTAAATTCCACTTTCAATCTTCATATTGTTTTGATCAATTAATTTATTTCCCTATAGTATGAAATTAAGCTCAGCTTATCCTTCTCGACTGGAGCTTTGCCTCCCATATGCATTTCCTGATTCTAATTCTCAACTTAGGTTTACCTTTGAGACTCTTGTACTTCTGTTGTGATTGAAAAGTAAAGTAGAAAATTATAATATTTAATATGTAAAATTTTATTTTATAATAATTTATACTTTTAAAATTAAAATCCCTTAACAATAAATGAAGTGTTAGTTTGGTTATAAACAACCATTTTGCATTTTTAATGTGAAATTTCGACACAATTTATCTTATTTGTATATTGTATTGTGAATCCTTCAATTGTTAAGCACTTGACAGGGTCAAATATTTTGTCTATCTCTGCCATCCTTTTCAACATAAAATTAATGAGTTAGATAGATGTCTTTATCAGCACATGTTCAAATTTTTATTAAATAGGAAATAAGAATTTGTCAAAAATCAGTCATATATCTAATAAAATCAAAATAAATAATATCCACTATTAATTTATTGAATTATGATATTGGAACTCTCTAAAATTCTTTTAAGATCCTTCTTCTTTATTTACCCCATTCAAATATTAAACTAGAAAATTTTTCTTATAACACCCTATTAAATTCCAAAAACAATCCTAATTTCTCTCTTCTTCATTAAATTTAGGAGTTTTAAAGTTTGAGTTAAAATGCCTTTTCTATCAATTTTTTTCTTCTGAAAGTATATTTCTTTACTTTTTTTCAATCAATTTAAAACTTTTTTATAAAAAATTTATTGATAAAAAATATATTATCAATTCCTATATATCTCATTTGCATCAAAATACAGTAGAAATTCCCTATTTGATAGGGCTTTGTCCTTAATTTAGGATTTAAAAAACACACTGACGATTGTAGAATTTAATAATAAAGGGGAAGTAAATAATGGGGTAAATACTAAAAGTTATTAAAATTAATAAATTACAAGTATAAATCGTGAGGGTTTAAAAAAGTTTAACAAAAAGTAAAATAAGTGCCGGCATAATTAATATTTTTTATCATTTTTATTAATTTAATTTATAAAATAAATAAATAAATAAGGTTTTAAGAAAATTTAGAAAGGTTAGCCACTCTCTTTTATTAGTACAATTAAACTGACAAATCCCTTCTTCCTGACCAAGGGGAGATTAATTGGAGATATACACACGCACACATTAACCTTTTTCATAGTATAAGTAATAATATTAGATTCAAATTTGACAGTTGAAAAGGATTGTTTCTGGTCTCCAATTATAAATGTTATTGACGAATCATACAAATAGAATGGTCAAATGTTTTTGGTAAGTTGTTGTTAACATAAATTAATTAATGAAAATAAATCTCTTCATCCGCATCACCCTTTTTAATTTGATGATTACTATAATACCATATACAATTAATATTTGATATGGAATCATAAAGTTGATTTCAACTAATATACATATATCAATTATAAGATTATATATTATCTGCTAACGAATTCATGTAGAAGGATCAAAGGATGTCTTATTATTCAGCATAGCTAACTCTTACTTTATGTCTTATAAAGAATTTTTTTTCAAAAAAACAAGAACAATTTCTTTGTCTTCTATGCTTCACAGGGCAGAAATCAAATGAATTCTGGGCTTTTGATTTGATCTATATTGTTAATTAGACCTCACATGCACTCCAAAATTTAGCATTTATTTTTCTATATTAACAAATTCGTTCAAATTTAAGTATTTAGATCATTTAAAATTAACATAATATTTAAATTCTAAAGGAAAAAATTCCGATACAATTACAAACTATTTGTATTAATAAGAATAATATTACAAAGAAAATTTGGTTTTCATTGACTTGCTAAGAATGGTAGACCTTTAGTAAAAGAAGAATCGTAGTTATGTAAAGGCATGTCCACGAGAAAATTAGTTGATATTTTAGTGAGCAAGTATCTGAATGATACCTTAATTATCGCCAACATTGACTACGTATTTATTAGAACTGGGGACTAAAAAAATTTGTTGATTGTTATTTGAACACGTAATGGATTGGTAAATGTTCAAAAAAAGGGATTAATTAATGAATTTCAAGTGAATTTGTACCTTTTCATAATAAATTTCTCCGTTTGAATTTGACTGGGAATATTAAAAATAATAACCTTGTGATTATACGCTCTACATTTTGACGAGCAAAGATCCACATGCTACATATGTTGTAGCTTAAATTAATGTTACTTATATGAACCATTTTACCATGTCAACTCATGTGATTGTGGGAAGGCAACTTGCCATTTAGCTTTAGCTTATAATATGCTACTACAGTACCAAAATGAATGAATCTAGATTGATGTAAAGTAGTACAATCTTTGAAAAGGCATATGTTTATATTCCTTGTTATAATTTATTTATTTTTTTTGTAATTTTATTAAAAATTAAATATTTAAAAAAATATTATAATTACAAGAATATTAAATATTATAATTATTGTTATATAAGATGTAGTCATAGTGCGTTATATTATCGTCGTAATGATATATTATATTTTTAAAACTATTAAAAAATATATTTTTTTCCTTCAGTTGAATTCCGAGAGTTTTATGTCTGTAGTACAAGTTCAATGAGCTCGAAGATTGTGTTGGCTTCGATAATTTTCAATCTATTTCTTAGTTTGTTGAGAGAGAGATTTCTTTCTCAATAACTTTACCATTTCTTTTGAATATATTCACGTATAAGTGTGTAGTACTATCAACACTTAAAACAATACTTTTCAAAATTAATTCAAAATACTTACTTATTAATTTAATCATATTTCTCTATCATTTCTTTTTCTCTCTCTTTTACTACTGACTCGTAGCATATTTTTACAAAACTAAAAGAAGTGTATTCTACTGTCTTGAGAATCAAAAAAGTGATAGGCGAAACAATCTTATCACGTTAGTATAAATAATGTAATAAAATTATGTAATCAATATTTCATTTATTGGAAATAGATGAAAAAATCAAAAGTAAATTCTATGAATTTTTTTATATCATATTAATTTAAAATAGAATTTTCTTTTTATCCATCAACAATCAATGAATTTCTTTTTATTTTCTATTGATTGAATAGTTTTATTATGTTTACTTATATTTATAATAGTAACAATCTCTCACTTAAAATTTTTCTCTTAAGAATTTAGCAATCACACTTCGAAAGAACGATTATATCTCTCCAATAGTAATATAATCATCATGTTAAAATAGAACTCTCGATAATGCTTTTATACGCAATTCACTCCGCCATAATTTGTTTATATAATATATAATATATAACAAATCTTTTGTGTTTTGTCTGTCGTTTTGTATTAATCGTAAAATTATGAAAATCCTGAGTAAAATCGATAATCTTTATATGATAAATTGGATTGGTATTGTAAATGATCAGTGACGGTAGAAATTGAAGTAGGTTTGGCAGTGTGTCGAATAAAATGTACGTGTAGAGTTGGCGGGAAACAGATGTTAGTTTATCAAAAATGAAAATTGTTTCATGTTTAGCATACGGTACATATGCTTATTCGTTCTGAACAATCACAGCATACTGGACACCATCATTGATAGCATGTCGTTCAACCTAGGTTGGCAATATACCTTCGGGCTGATGATGCTGAAAACCGGGCCCAACGCGCTGCGCCTGATGATTTTTATTACTTGTTTGTTTTTTGTTTTACAAGAGCCGAGCCCATATTGTATGTTTAAACCCCCTCGTGCAGCACCACCTTGTTAGGTTTAGGGTTTGAGAACAGACCCAGTCTGTCCGTAGTTTTGTTAGGGTTGAAGAAGAGCACCGGCGCACGGAGACTTCTTTCTATTAAAGTGAAAGATATACAGTGTAACAAAGGAAGAGGTGGACCGTAAATTTACTTTGTCTATGGGGAAGACGACAACGTATAAGAGATTGAAGGGAAGCCAGAATCTCCGACAAAGACTGGTACTGGCTACGCTCGCATCCACTCCTCTTCTGGTAGTACAGAGGATATCCGTGCCGAAGATACGCATAGTTGCCCGGACTCCACCCCTCTCACGAAGTTCGCTCCTCCGCCTCCTCGAAAAAGTCTCCGATGTATCTGCATCGTTGATAATCGAACGAGAAACCCACGGATATTTTTTGCTACTACTTTTCTTTTCTACATATGCGCTGTCGTTGTTATCTCTTTATTAATTAAAGTATGCAACATTAAGCATTAGATGGGCAGTGGCACCCCAAATTGAAGTATAAGACGGAACTAGGCACAGTTAGGTTGGTGTGTTTGTATCTGTTGAAACTATACTGGATGCAGATCGACTGCAGCATTAGTAGGTCCACTTGGCCCAATATTTTTTGGAACGCTTGATATGTTATGATTGGATATGCTTTGCTACAGAAGCCCATTTCGATAAAGCTAATAAGGTGTTATTCTTTTTTGTTTACCTCTGAAAAGATTGGACTAGGCTCTTTGTGGTGAATCCCACTGGCTGGCTTTTGGTTACTGTGACTGATGATATTTTTGATTGTTGCAGCGACCTGAGTTCGTTTTATGGAGCCAATTTGAAATGTTAGCACCTACTATTACAATACGGCTTTGTATACTGTCAAATTAGATCCTAATTGACTTGTCTAGCGGCGATGTGTGGCAATAGTATGTCAAAACTAGAGTATGGTGATACAGTACGTGTGTAGCAATAGTCAGTGACAGCTGGAAAGCTTGTGGAGTATGATCTGGTAGGCTCCTGATTCGCTAGATCTTTAGAGGATAGAAACTTGCAGAGGAAGTTTTACATTCAGCCTGCCGGCAAGGAGGTGATTCTTTGTGGAACTAATTATCCTTCTTTTTCATTTATTTGCCAAATATGAGATGGACGATTCATAAGTGCATTTTCTAGGTCCTATATACATCCTGTTTGGCATTCATTTTCTAGCACACTAAACCATGGGAACACAAAGTAACATTCACTATTGCTGTCTTCAGACTTTTTCTTTTCCTACCAAGCAACACCTTCTACATTAGAATAAGTGCCACAAATTAGATTGGCAGACTCCAGGAGTGCTCTTATGAGCTTCTGAGAAAATTGCACCACTATTTGACAATTGCTAATGCTCATTGCCACAGGAGCATGTATTACCTCAGCTATTTGACTTTGAGATAGTTGATATTATACTAGCTCGTATAATTTGGGTCTGGTGGGGGCCATGAGTGTTATTCCTAATTCTTCTAAAGATATTGATGAAGTTATTTACATTGTTCCGATATTTCTATAGGATAGCTTTTAATCTATTCGGCACTTAAAGGCCAAAGCGTTCTGCTCTTACTTTTTAAAATTTCTATCATATTAAGCATCCTGAATCAAGACCAATATTGTATGTATTCAGGGACAATTATCATACACCTTTCCTACAAACTACCTGCATTAGTAATCTTTCTAGGGAACCAAAAAACATAACTCATGCGAAGTTCTAAGAAGGGCTCGATTGTAAAAGAATCATTAATACAGATACAAACAGCATAGATCGATTTTGGCAAAATTACGACTCCACTTGTTTGCTAAGGGATCTGGACAACAGGTTTATCATTTTGTAGACTGGATTCACATTTATTTAATTTAGATGTCTCGGTACTGGGTCGGAAGATTATACATCAAGTATTAGTGGACTACTTATTCGTTTTTGTTTGGACTAGTCCATATTCGGTCTTTTTACAGGACATCCAAAGAAATACCTTCATTTGTTATTCTATGACTAAAGACCTTAAAAGAAGATGAGTGCCATCAATCAATAAAATATAATTTGATATTCAGATCATCCGTCTTCTGAATCCTGACATAGCACTTAATTTGGTTTGTGTCTAGTTTAGTAAATCACTTGTGGGCATACATTAGTCATTATGAAAATACTCGGCTTCAAGTACGACTACTCTCTCTTATTTTTATTTTTCAGGGCAAACAATCTACGGGTAATGATGCTAGGATACCAGGTAGTGATACATTTCCGTCTCTACGTGGCACTTACCCTTGTTAAAGCATTTTGGAGTTTCTTCTGAAGGATTGGACTTGAAAATAGAAAGTCGTGGAGCTCCACCTCGAGGTGGGGGAGAAGTTATTTTGACAATTCCAACTGTTGATAAGTTATTGGTGAGTCTTTAATTTCATGTTAGTTAACCTTAAATTGAGAAACTCTTAAACTCTTAACTCTTATGCAAATGAAGAAGGAATGCAACAAGTATCGGTTCATCGCTTGAATAGGAGGGATAAGTGAAGATGATGGGGGGATGGATGCTGGCTAGTCACTCGTAAAACATACACAAATACTTAGAACGGCTAACCGGGACGAAACAAACACTTTTCGTGACCCTGTGTCTCCCGCATGACCTTACCTATCAAAAAAAATAAGCAAGAGAACAACAAAAAGATGTCAGAAGACTGATCTACAAAAAATAAAATCTAAGGACAGAACAAATGACAAATCCGAACATGGTCTTCAAGATGGTAACGGAACCTCCTCAATGCGCTTTGAATTTTTCGAGTTGTGGGGTAATAGTTGGGTAATGTAAGTAAAATTAAATTTTTTTTTTTTTTTTTATGTTGATTTGTTTATTTTAAAAAAAAAAAAATATAAATGGTGAGAGTTTCTCGGTTGGTCTTACACATTGAATCTAGTGTCACTGGGAGTTGCTCAATTGTGCTGGCTAAAGTTTTTTTTATTTTTTTTTTGTTTTTTTTTTATTTTTTTTTTATTTTTTTTTTTTTTACAAAAAAAATATAAAAATGAAAACAAAAAAAACTTTAATGGTGACCAGCTCATCTTAGGCTATTCTCCTTCTGTGTTATTAGTCA